>LJJS01000692.1:0-17033 GCA_001447215.1 Diaporthe aspalathi
GCGGTGCGCCGGATCGGGGGGTGCGCCGAAAGTGGGCCGGGGACGTTAAATTTTATTATAAAAAAACTCTAAGTTTATAGCTATTATATAATAGTATTATAAGCTTTAAATTACTTAAATAGCAATTAAAATATAATTAGATAGCTAATTTAATTAATTATATTATAAAGCATTATATATATATATATTAAGGGGAGGAAACTAGCTAAGGCTGCTGCAGGGCGAAGGTGCCAGTAGTACACCCGGCTGCTTATGTAACAACATCACACTGTATACCAAACTCGGCATCTTCGACCACCTCCACATAGCGCCGACATTTGCGAATTTCATCTCCAAAGCCGTCGTCTGTGGGACTCATCTCTTTGTCTTCGTACTCCTTCAAGGGTGAGCCGTTGACGATGATCTTGACCTCGAGACCGAGGTCTTTGAGGATTGCCATCTTGCAAAGTGTCTGTGAGTCAAGCGGATTGTTGACTGCCTGTCATTTGATGTCCGACACACAGCTGGTCAGCATCCCTTGGAACAGCGGTTCGCGATACTGCTACTACGCCCAAGGAAGTTGGTGGTGTCTGGATCAAAGTTCGGGAAAAGGGTCAGACGGGTCGAAAAGCGCTTGTCGAGATATTGGAAACAGGTGCTTCCTTCATGAAGCACGGACTGCCTTGAAATGAAGGGTTTCTGGTGTCAAGGCACCGAAAAAGTTTTAAGGGCAGTGGGAGGAAGCATATCAGCGCTTGAGTGAGCATGGGAGGTACACTCAGGGGTTAGAACGCAAGTTGAATATCATTTAAGTAGTTGCACTCTTTGCAACCACAAAATCTTGAGTAAGTTGGCATAGAAATAAGCCATCTGTCGAGAACTCTTCAAACTGTTTTCTCAGTTCAGGTTCAAAGAAGCAGCCCCTAGGCTTTCCCGGTATCTAGTGAGGCATGAGGCATCCAACATGGCCCACCGCAGCATACGTTTTCCTCTTGGAGGTACCACCGAGTGACACAAACCAGGATCAGACATAACAGACAGGGCTCCTGAACTGGTGCTTGTTTCACCTATGTATTTGGAGGTGGCACACATGCCTTTGTGATCTATACCTACTGGAATCCAGCTTTCATACTGGTGGAGCCCACGACTCCAAGTGAGCAGGAAAAGGGTTGGGGGATGAGTTGGGAGCTGTGCGATCTATGAAGGTTCAAATATGCTATAAAAAAAGAGGTCACTTTATTGCTAAACAAACTGAAATCCACACAGGAGTATTATGATACTGTGATGTGCAACTACGAACTGTACACAGTGGTGGGGTAAGTGAGGGAAGTAGACTACCCAGGTACCAGGGTACCCGGCGACTTAAGTAAGCACGACCCCCTGCCCCCAAGTCATGTAGTCTAGGTACAGTCACGAAGCATTGCAGTCAACGAAGTAGATTACCTCACGATCCAACCAACTGCAGACGACAACTCCCTCCTCCTCCGCCACAGCGATGTTGACGCCGAGTGCATGAGACCTCTCCCAGCACTCCTTCATCTTTGAAGGAGCTCCATCATGTCACCGGATTCGGGCAACATTCGAGTGTTCGTTCGCTTCGACGATGACGGGACCACCCTCTTCTCCGGCGAGGAACTGAAGTGCACCATCGTCTTCAAGAACGTCGCCCAAGCTGCCCCCAGCAGCGCCGGCTCCACCACTTCGAGCCACAGTCAATTGCGCCCTCCCCCACCGTCTCGCGCCGCCATCCACCATGCCTCCAGTCGCCTGGCCCCGCCCCCGTCCCTGTCCACCTTCGGCCCTCGTCGTGGCCATCGCCCAAGCTCGTCCATGAGCGCCCCCTCAAAGAGCTCGCGCAGTCGTGCAGGCTCCGTCCCGTGGACGCCCCCGTTCAACCCTCCCGAAACACAGCCTAGTAATGGTCATGGTCACGACCCGGGTCACAGCCACAGGCGATCGGTCTCAATCGTCTCGATTGGCTCCGTCAACTCGGCCGACAGCCATGCGACGAGCAACGCCGGCTCGACTGCCTCGCGGCCCCGAGGACACGGCCGGTCCGCGAGTCTCCAGATAGTCTCCCGTGGCTCGGCCGGGCCCGGCCCAAGATCTGGTTGGTGACGCTCACCGTGACAACATGGAACCGTAGCGCTGACTTGCCGTAGCTTCACACCCCCAGCGACCCTTCAACACGCCGACCTCGCCTCTGTATAATGCATCCTATCCACCAGACCGAGGGTCCCCCTTCCACCGACCCTCGGGGGCATCCACGGTACCGAACACCCCCGGCATCGGCTCTGTGGGCTCTCCAAGAACGCCTTCAGCGGTCCTGTCAGAGTTTCGGTTTCCGATGGGCCCGTCCCCTCTGTCGGATATGAACACCGGTCCAGTAAAACCTATACCTGAGACCACGTTAAAGGGTGCTGCCACACCCCTTGGGGAGCCTGCGAACATACCGATGCGCCCAAGAGACCCAATACCCGTAATCAACGAGCAAATCACCCCAGCTGCTGCTCGAATCCTCTCGGAGAGCAGTATAATGGGCACACCGAGGAGCAGTGGGGAATTCTATTCCATGAGCAATAATTCCACCGAGACCCTAGCTTCAGAATACGTATTACATCACCCCATGAGGACTCATGGGAGACCACCACATCTACGTCAAAAGTCAGCCTTTGCACCCCAGAAGGCCAAGCGCCCCGAGGCTCTGATGATGGGGTATGCTCAAATCCAGGGCTCGTTCACACTAGACGGTTCTCTGGTCAGCCTCACGCCATTCGAGCAGGTAAAGCGGAAAGCCGTGGTGGGAGGGCAGGGAGGTGGTGTTGTTGGCATAGAAACCTCGAAAAAGGAGAACGGGTTCATGCGGGGCTTTGGCTGGGGCAGCTTCACCAATTCTCTGGGGGAGCTTCTCGGCGCCGGCGAGTTGAGCAGCATCAAGGAGATGCGCGGCATCGCCAGCTCCAAATCTGTGCCACTACTTTCTACGCCACAATCCATCCTGTTTGTGGATTTACAGCTGGCCCCTGGGGAGAGCAAGGCTTTTGAGTATACCTTCAGGTTGCCCAAAGGGCTACCCCCGACGCACAAAGGGAAGGCTATGAAAACATCGTACAGCCTCGTCATAGGAACACAACGCCCTGGTGGCACCAAAGAGCAACATGTCAAGTCGGTCGAGATACCATTCCGTGTACTAGGGAGTGTCAACACCCACGGCGAGATCCTTGGACACGATCTGATGTCCCCGTACATCATGCTGCGGAACCAAGCTCGAATAAGGACCATCAGTATGGGAGACAGCCTGTATATCGACAGACGGCCGAGCGTTACAGAGGAGCGGGACAGAAGAGGGAAGGAGGCAGACCCAGAATCCACGATGAGCGGATTCCTGTCTTATGTTGACGAGCTGGTGAACAGCTCTCGTCATGGCTCAGGTGCGGGTCTACTATCGCCGACCGCCGTTACTGGGTCCCGGCGGCCATCGCTTCTCGAAGAGGTAAACAGCGCTAAGGACGCCATCGACCTCGCTATTATAAGGAGTAATCTCACAGCTGAAGGCCAACAAAGCGCCAACCGGTTCGAAATAGCTCGTAACGGGCGCAAGGTCGGCGTTGTCATGCTTGCGAGGCCCGCATATCGCTTGGGTGAAGTAGTGACGATGGCAGTCGACTTCTCAGGCGCAGAGGTACCTTGCTATGCCGTTCACGCCGCACTGGAGACGTCTGAAAGGGTGGATCCCAGCCTGGCCATGCGCTCTGAGGCGAGCATCCACCGCGCCTCGAGGAAGGTACATGTGTCCACCTCCGAGGCCACTCTCTTCTCTCGGCGCATGGTCTTCAGCCCTGCCATCCCCATCACCGCAACACCAGAATTTGTGACTAGTGGCATCAGCCTGGAATGGAAGATCAGGCTAGAATTCGTGGTACCATCCCAGGACGTGGAGCCACAACCGGTAGAAGGCCCGGCTCAGGAGGAATCCGACCAGGAGGGCGAGCAAGGGCAGGAACGCCGGCTCATTGCCGCAGAGAAGTCCAAATCGCAAGTCCTGGGCCCCCACCCGCTCCTGGAGGAGATCTCTCGCGACGACCGCGGCGGCCTTGTGCTCGTGGCGGCGGAGAACCTCGCCTGCGAGAGCTTCGAGGTCGCCGTGCCGCTGAAGGTGTACGGCGCCGTGTGCAAAGGTCTGGAACGGCTAGAGAGGGACGAGGCACTAGAGGAAGGGCTTGTAGTATAGCGGACATACCGCATTTGATGGCGCACATGGTAGCACGGGGTGTCCAGTTGGAATTATGCATAGAATCAGGGGGGCATGACAAAAACTTTTGATGGGCGGGTTTCCTCTGTGGGATAGATTAATCTATAAAAGGACCAAAAGTATGATGAGCCTCTAACCTCTTGGGCTCCAGCATCCGCACCTAGTGCGGCACCTTTCCAAATTCTGGTCCAATGCCTTCTTTGGGCCGGCCAAATATGGAAGAACCATGAAAGCCGACTACAGTTACCACTACGTGTAGGTACGTACAGAGGGCAGAAGGAAGATCGATCTCTATATGTAATGACAGTGTTCTTGGCGCCTGTGACCCGCGGAAAAAAGTGGTATACGAATGACAGACGGACGGACCGGACAAAGCAGGACACCGCTGTGTCTGATATCGAAGGAGTCCTGCCGTACGGCACTTGGGTCGAATGCTCGCATGATGACAGCTCTTGCATGTATCAAGGCTGTGTTTGCTGCACCACGAGCGGCTGTGGCTCCAGTGGGATGACAACATGGCGTCAGCTGCAAGAGAAGGTCTACCAGTTGGCAATCTTGTACAATGCAGACTTTATTAGGATGGACCTGCCATAGGAAGACATCCAGAGAGAAGCCTGCACATTTTTATGGGATACAGAAAGGGCGCTGAACCTACCCAGTTGCACGACGAGCCAAGTTGATCGCGCGTATCTGCACGGTGAGTTTGGTCACAGCCAATGCTTATCAGTGTTGATATTCCATGCCTCCAAAAAAACACACACCCTTTCTCTCTCACACATATTCACAGAACCTCTGGCATTCTCTTCGCCTTGCATAAGAGAACCACCATTTTACCTTTTACAAACGGACTTTCTTACATAGGAATACCATCGATGCTAGCCCATGCCGTAGCCTTGACGTTTGATTTCCTGTCCCCTGTCCCCCCCCCACCGTGTCACCAGTAGAAATATCGCGACTCCGCCGTATGATGTGAACAAAGGGGCCCGAGGTATGTAGAAAACCCGACCGGCCATGACCATGACGCCTTGCCAAAGAAATCATTTTCGCCGGGCCCAAGCGTATCGAAACAAAGGGAACAAGTTACATATTGAAAACATTACCAGAATTGGTTGGCCTCCTCTCAACTAGAGGTTTTTCTCGTCCTCTCGCCGGCCGTCCTCGGCCGCACGCGCTCGGGCCCGAAAGTGCTAGACGGGGTCAAGAGGGTGGGGCTGCTCTCGCCGCTCCTCCCACCCCAGCTGCCGTTGAACTGGGCTTCGGACAGCCTGAGCCTCAGCCGCTCGTCGAGCATGCTGACCAGCCTCTCGCTGTACTGGTCGAGCAGCCCGCTGAGCATGGACTCGCTGACCGCCTGGCTGTCTCTGTTGACTCTGTCGCTCAGGGCGGCAGACGTGAGGCGCAGCTCGTTCTCTAGTTCCGCAACAGCCTGGGGCGAGATAGGCTCCGCGGACGAGAGCTTGCTCCGGTAGCTGCGCAGCTGCCGGCAGGTCTGCTCGGTCGCTGCCTGGAGTGATCCCGTCCCGTAAGACGACCGCAGGCTGACCGCACTTGACTTCTTACGTGCCGTGGGTTGGGTCGGGTTGGCGCTGAGAGATGGAAGAGATGGCCTTCGCGTCAGGCGTGCTGTTGCTAGGCTCTCCGGAGACGGGCAGCCGCCAGATCTACTTGAGGACGTACGACGCGATGGGTAGTCGTCTTGTGTCCGAGACCGGGGCGGACTGGTGTTGGGGAACTTTGCTGTGCTCAGTGTCTTTGCTGAGGACGAGGATATATTCTGGCGGGATTTCCGTGGGCGAAGAGTCCTCGTTGGGGGAGATCGTCGTCCCCCAGAAGAAGAGGGGCGCGGAAACTCGGCCAGTTCAGCCTTTGATAGGACCCGTCGCAATACTGGGCGGCTCGAGCCGCCTGCAGGCGACGGAGACCTACTTCCCGACCTCATCTCCGGTTGTCTCAAGTCCAAAGCCCATATCATGATTGTCCCATCACATCCCACACTGACGACTTTGCGGGTTGGCTCCCCACTGTCCACCAATGTGACGCCGTTGATCGACTCCGTGTGACCCCATTCACGGTCCATGAAGGCCCCGCTCTGAGAGTCGTAAACCCTGACAGATTTATCTGTATTGGATATGCCAATCAGAGTAGGAACCTCGTTGCGCTTGGGTGGGCCAAAATGGAGCGACTCGACCACGGCGTTTTCGGTGCCTCCCTCGTCTGTGCACTTGAATGTGTTTGTTTGCCGTCCAGTTTCAATATCGAAGCGACAGATGGATCGATCCAAACTGGACACAAATATCGATCTGCAGTCGGAATCCAGGACCATAGAGACAGGCGATGCCTTGAGCGAGATGGACCGAGAATAAACCGCCGCCAAAGAGTCCGCCTCTCCCGCCTTGGTGACCAGCTCATAGACCTGAATATTGCGATCCATTGAACAGGTGATCACTCTGTCATCCGAAGACAATATCAGGTGAGTCACCCTGGCAGGGAATTCAAGCGTTTGGAAGAGTTCGAAGGAGCCATTAGACAGCCGTTGAAATAATTGTACAGTGCGGTCCCGTCCACACGTTGCAATGATGGTTCTCGAGGCGTTGCTTTGGAGGGCGACGTGCGTGATTTCGGACGAATGAGCCTTGGTCTCCAGAAGCTGCTCTCCTGTCGCGCGGTCTGTTATCCGGAATACGCCCGCCCGATCACCAGAAGCAAAGACATCGCCACTGGCATCCGCTCGAACCACGCACAGCTGGTTCTGGAGATCCGCCTCGTTGCCCAAATGGCAGTCATCCACGTCGATGTTGAAACTGTGCTGGACTGTGCCATCCAAGTCCCAAAGAAGGACTTTTCCGGACTTTGACCAAGTGAAGAAGGCAAAGTCCGTCTCGTCAGACAGGCTAAGCGGTTGGACACCCCGCACAGGGTCACTCTGCCCAGCCAGCCTTATTGGTTTCGGCTCCTGAGCATGCTTGTTGGGCAATTGGTCTGCCTCCCAAATCTCAATAGAGCGCTCCGAGTCTATCGTCACGAGCTGGTCTTGGACGACACCCATTACAGAGAACCCGCCCAGGCCGGATTGCTTCTTGGCGAGCTGGGGTGCAGAGGTGGCCGTAGCATCGGTACTGAGCGTATTGACGTCAAGTGTGGCATATTGGCCATCCTTGCCTCCTATAAGTGCGACTGAGCCCCGTGTTGTGCAGCAAGCAACGGGAAATCCTGTCTCAGCCGCAGGGGTGAGCTTGATCTGTCCGCTATTGTTGTCCAGGATGCATATGTCGCCGGCATCGGAGCAGAGGAGTGCGCGAGCCTCGTCAAAAGGCACTGCGCATGTGAAACTCGCCTCGAGTAGAGATCCAAGCAAAACGTTTCTCCCAGTTAGCGTCTTCTGGGCCTCTTGTGGTGTCAGGCTCCTCTTTGGGGGCGAAGACGGCCGCTGAACCTCATCGACCACCCTCCAAGACTTTACGTGTCGGGTTCCAAACGAGATCAAGGTGTTGCCCAGCCAGATCATGCCGTTGACTTGGGCGGTGCACCGGTTTTGTTGGAATAGCCTAGCGGACCCAGTCCTCGGGTCGATTTTCCAGATGAACAGAAACCCGTCATTAGGATCTCCGAGAGACGCGAGGAACTTCCCGTCCGGAGACCATGCGACAGCTCGTACGCCGAAGGCGTGTTCGTTGATGGAGACCAAAGGCTGATCGGAAGAAGAGCCATCTTTCAAGGTGAAGATGAGAACCCTTGGAGAATAGCCAGTCTCGCCGACCGCCAGGAACCTTCCATCTCGACTCAAGGAGACGCATGTCGCGGCTTTAATCCGTTCGCGACTGGTCCATGTTTTCGACGCCGGGGAGTCGCCCCTGTCAGACGGTGACGAAGAGAGAGACTCTCGCGGTGCGGCTGCCACCCTGTTCCTCGCATCGTTCGCCTTAGGAGTGGCGTAAGGGCCAGAGGAGCCGTGTTGGACGGGGGCGACGCTGAATACAGGGACTGCGGTGGGGCGAGCGCGGTAGAAGCGTTGGGTGTAGTTGGCGCCGTCCAAGTCCGCCACGACAACAGCCCCTCCTGCTATGTAGCAAAAGCAGCGATCGACCGAGTCAAAGCCGGTGGGCGAGGTGCAAGTGGTGCCGATGACCCTCTTCAGGAACAAGCTCGGCTCCTGGACCTTTCCGCGGCCCGGAAATCTGGAGTTCGGCGACGTGACTGGGGTGTTGGAGGGCGCCAGCTTGAGATGGCGGTTCGAAGGAGTGGAGGCCATGGCCGGGGAAGAGTTGGGGAGTCCGTCCTTCTTTGTGCTACTTGGGGTCAGGCAGACGGCATCCTCTGCAGGAATGGAGGACCGCACGGAGCTCGGAGTTGACTAGGCGCGTAGTCGATCAAGTGAGGCAAGAAGCAAGATGTGGCTGCTTTATCGCCTGGGGGCTGTATTGGCAGCAGGGCAAGGGAAGCTGGGAGCCAAGCTTCGAAGACAACGCAGCAAGTGGAAGCCAGCAAGCCAGCAAGCCTGTGAGGCAGGTCAGCGGCCAAGGTCCGTCTGCTCGAGGAGCGGGCGGGCGACTGCTGATGTGTACAAGTCTCCAATTTACCGAAACATCGATACACTATTTACGTACATGGGGTAAGGAGCGGATGGAGCCTCGTCGACAGCTCCCACACACACACACGCAAGAGTGCCACGGAGGCGGCAGGATCAGTCGGCAAGCGCGTTTGAAGGCATCGACAGAGGAGGCGCCGAGGTGCTTGCTTGCTGCTGTCGAGGAATCAAGACGGGCAGAAGAGCCTTGTGAGAAGCAGGCCCGGGTTGAAATTGAGGAGAGCTGCTGCCACAGCCAAAGAGGCAGAAAGCAGGCGGTGATCAGAGCGTTGCCGGCAGAGCAGCAAATTCCCCCCTCTCCATATCGTCGTCACGCTGGTCCAAGGAGGAGCAGCAGGAGCAGCAGGAGCAGCAGCAGTGTAGCAGAGACGGTACCATGGTCGAGGAAGGGTCCGTGGGGTGCTTGCTCACTGCTCAGGCAGCCCCGGACGAGCAGGACAGGTGCGCACTTGCTCTGGCCGGGGTGCCGCTGCCAAGTCAGCACAGCTCCATCCGGCGCATAATTCTAATTCGCCAATTGCCCATAATGAGGATCCTCCCGCCTGTTGCCATGCATGCCATGCTGGACAGAGCTGGGTCCCGTCCGGCCCCGGAGCACGGAGATTGAGAGAAAGGGGGCCTTTTTTTTTTTTCCACAGTTCTACATAGTACATGGTAGACTACACTACTGCCACGTGCAGAAAATTCATGTCCCACCCCATCGAGCAGACATGACCCCGTCCAGATGCCACACTGATCGTCGCTCTGGCCGAAAGGCTGGGATTCCACTCTTGGAAGGGACTGTAATTACAGCTCACAGGGACCCAATGTCGGTGCCAATGTGTATTTGACCTGGGGGGCCACCACATCTAAAATGAAAGTCAAACAAATGGCACTCTATCTGAGCTTATTTCACATTGTCACGTCACAGGAAATTTGCACCGAGATAGCCATCCTATCGGAGCAGAGGCTATCCCTTAACGGGCCATCCTATAGGAATAATCCCAAGATCGGTCCAGTATTTGCCTCATTCTCTCGGAGCTGGGCCAGGCGAAGCCACAATGCGACCTTATAAAGTAGATGGAGATCGGAACTTTGCTAACAGTTGGAGTAGGGTACCGACTTCTTAAGTCTTTGCATTGCCAGACTGAGTGCCGTGAGATCAGATGTAGTTGTTGGTGTGAGCGTTGAACGAGGTACAGGTATACAGGCACACCGATGTAGCCTCCGTTTCTTTGGGCGCAAAGATTTGATTCCCCAAAGTACAGTAGAGTAGAGCGTCTTCCTTCAGTAGCGTTGTGTGCGAATCGAGCTAAACAAGTCTTCATCTCATACCGAGTCCTTCGATAGCCTCGACCGAGCCTGCAGCCGCCTTTCCGCGTCCGGTTTGACCCTTTCCGCGACAACGTCCTCTTCCCACTCCTCCTCCCCCTCCTCTTCTCCTTCCCCTTCCCCTTCCTCATCATCATATTGCCTCCCACGCTGCGGCGGCACCGCCACCCCGGCCTCGATCCACCTCCGCGGTGGCCGCCTGCCCAGCTCCGCGTACCGCTGCCACACGCTGACCCCGCGCTTGAACCACCGCTTCTGGCGGTCCTCGTCCTCATCGGCCGACGGCTCCCACTTGGACTTGAGGATCCTGCGGATGGCCTCGGGCGACACCTCAAACTTCTCCGCCAGCGCCTCGGTGGTGTACATGTCCGGGAACTGCCTGTGCAGGACCCTGATCCCCTCGAGCGCGTCCGGCGACAGCCTCTTGGGTGGCCGCCAGCCCTCTGGGAACTTCTCCTTGAGCGCCTGCTTCTGCTTCAACCACAGTGGTTTATAGTCCTCCCTTGGTTTTCGACGCTTGGCATTGGGAGCCTTGCCTTCGGGTTTTCCTGCCGTCGCCCGTTGTCCTGTATCTGCCCTGTCCCGTGGTTTTCTGTCCGTATTGATCCTTCTTATCTTGCCGGTCTCATCCCCCGCACCATCCTTGGGCTTCTGGGCTTCTTCTGGCTTCCACTCTGCTGGCCACTGGTTTTCTCGTGCTTGGCCGGAGTATCTAGCCGCTTTTTGTTTCGCATTCTTTGATTTTCGCGTTATCGAGAACAGCATGTCGTCCTCTGCCGATGAGTCCGCTTGCTGGGGTTGTGGATAAGAAACTGGCGGGCCCCGCTCTGATTCGGGTTCCTGCTGGTCTTCTGGGCGTACGGGCTGTTCCCTTGTTTTCTCTGCGATGGCGTCCGAAGACCCTGCGGCCGTGTGTGCTTGCCGGTAATTGGGAACAAACGAGATGTTGTGGCTGGCGGACCGCGGGCTAGACGCGAGCCACGCCGTTCTCACATGCCGAGTCGTCGGAGCATGGACCTGGGCCAGGCTCCGGACGAATATTTGCAGAGCAGCTGTGCGGCACGAACAAGCCATATTCACGGGCCCGATGTTGTGTTGTGTGCTGGAGGCCGACGAAGTCGGCTGACGGCAGTGTTGAGATGGGAGAAAGGCAGAATGACGATGGGGGGAAATTTTACGAGCGTTGCCCACTCGGAACCCTGGTCATTGCTGGGGTGCACTTCATTCAAGCTGTGTTAGCTTAGGCAGGGGTCCGCTGTGGAGGGACCGCGCCGGTGCGCGCGGCTCACTAAACGCTTATTTGAGCCCTTGTTAGACTAGACAGCTTCTGCCTTTACACACGCGGCTGACGTCTTTCCTACCTGGTCACACAGCGTGGTCAAGCTCACAAGAATTCACTATCACGCATTGAAGACTACGATTGAAAAAAATGGCAACCTTATGTCAATGCTCCCTGGGCATAAACTCCCACCACCTGACTGCTCATGATCGATCGTATTGGTCTGTATGAACTAGGTACTTACTGCTGTTAACTATTCACTAATCGCACGCGCTCGACGACAAGAGTTCGCTGTTGAGTGTCGCACACATTGGCACTGCGAGGAGACCTCTTAAGCCCCTACACGGGTATATATGATGATACTGGCATCACTGGGCCGAGTGCGGTGGCGATAATGCGGGACAACCCCAACTAGCACATGCCAGGGATGGAGCCGAAGGTTCAATGACACGCATAATCCCCACGCCTGTCTGGTCCGGAGCTTCGAATGAAGCAAACCCCTCGCGTTCGACCCATAAATGATATTGGTTGTTCACGTATTTCCCTTGACTTTCGCCTTCGCCCTGACTCTCGTCCCCCTGACAAGGTGTCCGTTGTGGTTGTCGTTATCGTTATAATATCTCTTTGAGTATACTGGTTGCCCTGCTCATTGCAAGCGCTCATCGGCCCCGAGCCCCCTCCCCCGACCCTCTCCACCAGATATTTTGCGATGTTTTTCAGCAAAGAAAGGCGTGACATACGCCATACTTGGGGTTATACGTATGAGTGGACCCCCGAGCATCAGACCAAAGAGCAGCTGCGGCCATTGACGTTCAGCTACGATGTACTCGGGGCGGAGTGCCTGGACCGGCTGGACGCTATAAGCCCGCCTCAGTCGTCGAAACCCGCACCAGAGGCGCCCACGAACGATGATCGAGCGAGGGCACTGTCTAAGGGAGAGGCAGAGGGCGAGGGAGAGGGCAGGGACGCCATGCCACGCCGGGACCTATTCGCCCTCCTCGAACAACACCACGCCTCGGACCCAAAGCTGAACGAGCTGTGGACCCAGCTCCACACGGTCCCCCCGTGGGTGGACTGGGACCAGATCAAGCGAGGCCAGGACGTCTTCTACCGGTACGGCGGGCCGAGCATCGTCAGCCTGACCTTCCAGTCCCTGGTGGGCGGCATGGGCGGCCGGCGCGTGGTCGAGACGCTCTCGCGGACGGGGGGCTTCGGCGCAAAGGTGGCCAAGAGGCGGCTCCTCGAGACGTTCCAGCACATCCTGCAGGTCACGCGGGACCCGGACAGCGCGCGGCCGGGCGGCGAGGGCTTCGCGAGCAGCGTCAAGGTGCGCCTGCTGCACGCCCGCGTGCGGCGGCGGATCCTGGCGCTGGCGGGCCGGCGGCCGGGCTACTTCGACGTCGCCGAGTGGGGGGTCCCTATCAACGACCTCGACTGCGTCGGCACGGTGCTGACCTTCTCGGCCGCCCTGGTGTGGGTGGGGCTCCCGCGGCAGGGCATCTACCTGCGGGCGCGCGAGGTCGACGACTACACCGCGCTGTGGCGCTGGGTCGCGCACCTGCTCGGCACGCCGACGGGGCCCTGGCTCGCGGACGCCCGCCGGGCGAGGGTCATGCTCGAGTCGCTGATCGAGGCCGACATGGACCCGAGCGACATGTCGGCCGTGCTGGCCAACAACGTCCTCACGGGGCTCAGCCGCCAGCCGCCCGCGTTCGTGAGCCGCGGGTTCCTCTGCGCAGAGGCGCACTGGCTCAACGGGTGGGAACTCTCGCGCGCCCTCGGGATCGAGCCGCCTAGCCTCTGGCACAGGGCGTTGGTGGCGGGGCAGTGTCTGTACTTCATGGGCACCTGCTACCTGTACCGGTCCGTACCGGAGTGGGACGAGCGCAAGAACGAGGTGCGTTGTTTTGCCGCATTAGCCGTTTTTACTTGGGGTTTTTTTTTTGTTGGTTATTACATCATTCGCGTCCCCTCTCACATGGCAGCTTTAGGTACATTCGTGTTGCAAGGAAGACACTGACTTGGACCGTCATTGCTTGCCTGGGCGCAGCGGGTTAGGAAGTTCTTCTACCAACTCACAGTCCATAACAAGGAGATCGGGCTCGGGAGCGAGACCAACTTCGAGTTCAAGTACGTGCCGCAGCTGGGCCGGACCACAGAACTAGGCCAGCCCGAAGCCCCCAAGCTGAGTATCGGTGGCCCTGAGCGTCAGGGGTTGACGGCCCTGGTGTTGGCAGCCGCGCTGGTCGCGGCCGTGGCTTGGTCTGGGTTCAGGGCCGCCTCGGGCCTCATGGCCGCCGTTCATGTGGTATCATGATCCTGCTGCATTGGTAAGGCCTGCCGGATGCCTGGTGGAGGGTCGTGACAATGTGGACCGAGATCAGCATTGCAGACATGGCATGTTGTTTATAGAGATGAGTATTGTTCTTTGGGGCGAGCACTTTCTGTGGATAGTCATTCTTCTGTATATCGTATTTCGAAGGACCAAGCACTTGGGATAAAAGAGTGCAGAATGTGGACACGATTACGGTGTTGACAACTGAAGGCTAACATCGGTCACTCCTCTGAAATACAAGCGAGCAGGGCTCGGAGCACGCAGTACGCAGCAGCCCAAGAGTGCTATGATGTTCCATTACCAATAGAACCACGCAACAGTGGAGCACTCCAAGAAGACTCAGTCTCAGGACACACGCAGCTGTCAGAGTTTGTTTTCTGGTCTCTCGGACAACAATGCCTTGCTCGTGTGAAGTCATCCCGGGTGAGGTTGTCTTGCCGGATGGGGAACGTCCCACTGGAGATTATCTCATTCGAGATCATACCATAAGGAATAATCACAAGTTATCATGTCTGATGATACACCTACAAGACACGAGCTGTGAGCCAACGCCAGGTGCCCACCTTCGCTCATTTCTACAGTAACCTTTACCTTGTCTTTCTCCCTTGCTCTGGGACCACGGAAGGGTGGAAGGACAGCAGTCGATGGCGGATGGGGCCGCTCTGCTCTGCTGTTTGGTTCCATCCGAAGAGGTTAATTCTTACACTATGCGAATTGTACTCGCCCGTTCTATCAGCACAGAGTACTCCAGGATGACGGTGCGCAGGCCTCTTGATGTGGCTCAGCCCGCTTGCCAGGGTGCAACGTGATATTCCTCGCATACAATCCAACCCACCCCGTCGCCTGCACGAGTCATCGGAGCAGGATGAAGAGGATGATTTGCCTTGGTGATGCTGGACCCCAACCTTACGACGACAGGATCGGGGCACTGTCATCGCTGGAGCCTCCCATGCCCTCCAGGCGCGCAATGTCGGCGAGTATCAACATCCCTTGGACTCCGGTACCGACAGGTCCCACGGAAGGGGCCATCAGGATCAGGAGAGGGGAGGGGATGATCTCAAGAGGATGGCGCCGGCTTGGTCTTGATGATGCACGCATAGTGCTTCAGCACCGTCAGAGGCACAGGCTGAGCCACTCTGACCCGGGCATCCGTACCCCAGGGCGGAGGCACGCACGGCTCACGTTATCGTCACACGCCAGCGGACGATGGACCGCATCTGGTGGTTGCGTGAATGCCAATCTGTGGGTGTCTGTTGGGTCCCGCAGGCGAGCACGTACGGCAGGGGGGACGTCGAGGTAGATCGGCGCTATTAGAGTTCTGAGGGCATCTCCAGGCGGGAGCAGTCTACTCACACCTGTCACCTACATGCCTGGGTAGTGCAGTGCCTCAGAAACCCCTCAGTCCAAGCCCATCTCGGTGCGGGCAGATGCCAGAAATGCCGTCATGGCACTTGGCAAGCAGGGACAGTTAGCGAGTCAAACAAGCGAGGAGTTTGAGAGGGCGGCAGGACGGGCACATGAAAAAGAGCGAGCGAGGTAGAAACGGGTGCGAGGGTTGGGTGGCTGTGCAGCATAAACATTTTTTTTTCTGTTTCTCTTACCCGGCGTCTGACATTGGACTTGGGGACGATTTGGAGAAGGGAAAGCCCTCGATCACAGGCAGGCCAAGGAGTTTGAGAAATCTCTAGGTGATTCGTAGGTCTGGACCGGAGAGCCAAGGACATCTGGAGTGGTAAGCCAATGGGCCGGGCTCATTAGTCTGCCTGCGACCAAGCCTGGTGGGTTTGATAATAACCTCAACCGTCGAAGATCCTTTTCGACACTGCCTGTCTTGGCGGGGGTAGCAGGTGTAAGTCCGAAGGTGCCGCATTGCTGTTGAATCTCACTTGAAATTAACGTGGTGGGCAATGAGGCAAAGACGCGTCGGCGCGGGTTGTGGCTTGTGGAAGTCAAGATGACCTGGCCTGGCCACATGCGCATGTCTTTGCGTACCCACAGAGGTAGGTGGGTGGGTGGCCTGCCTCTGCCATGCCTCTGCCATGGGGTATAATTGCCCAGGTTCGGCTTGGCTCAGCCTCGCTCAAGTTCGTCGCGGGTGGGCGAGGTGACAAGGAGCTGCTTGGCCAGGCTACGTTCGTGTCATTCCAAGCTCCCCAGACAGCCGAGGGGTTCCCTGGCCGGCGCATGGCGGTCTGGCAGTCGCAGGCGGCGTCACGATGGGGTAGAGCCGACGACGGTTGAAGGTTGGGTGCCCGGCTGAGCTCGAGCCCAAACGTCATCAGTCCATACGGAGACCAGGCCGAGAGGGAAGGCTGAGCGTCGGCGTCGGCTAAGAGCAACTGATCCCCTGAGGCTTATACGATGGGGCAAGGCAAAAAGAGGCAGGCAAGGCGGGCAAAGGCGCTTTGTGTTGAAAACGAAGTGATACCCCCCCCCCGGTTAGTGCGTTAATCCGAAAATCGCGTTAACTTGAAATCCGCCACTATATTAAAACCACAGCACAAACACGGATTATTTATTAATTACATACTACAACCGCTAATAACATTATTAATACTATTATAATTATTATTAGCTTTATATTATATATATTATTTAAATAATTAAAAATTATATTATTAATTTTAACTTTTTTTATAAAACTATATATATATTACTAGCTTTAATAAAAAATAATACTAATATATTTATTTTAATTATTAATTTATTTTAATAAAATAAAATTAAAAGCATTTATTAAAGTTAAAGCTAAAAATAAACTATTAAAATCTTATATTTATTTTTAATATTAAATTATATATTTTATTAATAAGTTATTATTTATAATGCTTTTTTAATATATAAAAAAGCTAATAACTAAAGTAGTAGCAGTAGTAACAGCTATTAGCCGGCTTAAATACAAGCTAATAGCTGTTTTAAAAACTGCTAAAGAAAAGTATTATAAAATATACTATTGTTTAAAATATTAAGTAAGTAAAAAAAGTTATTATAAAAAAAGTTGCTGTTAAAAAGGTTGTTATTAAAAAGGTTACTATTAAAAAAGAAAATAATATTTATAACAGCTTTATTACCTTTAGTTTAAACCCTTTTAATAGCAAGCCTAATAATTTTAAAATATTAAAAAGTTTAAAATAATAATTATTATTATTAATAATAAAGTTAATAATGTTAAAAAGCTGCTTTTTAAAAAAAAAAAAGCTTTTAAAAAGAGTTATATTAATTTTAATTATTAAGCTTATTAAAACTTATAAGAAAAGGAGTAAACACTCCTTAATTATATAAGCTTTTGCTT
>LJJS01000693.1:0-145100 GCA_001447215.1 Diaporthe aspalathi
GGTGGCCAAATGGGGGGGGTGGCCAAAAGTGGGTACTGCGACTTAGTGAAACAAATCGCTTTCAATCCCACGCCTGTTGGAATTCCACCCACGTCGCTGCGGGGAAGGACCTGTAAACACCACCTGGGCAGGTGGCATTCATTCAACTTGAATACAGTAATGCTTGCTTAGGCTCCTTTCTCAGCGAGAATTCGTGGCCCTCGGAGGCACTCTTTACGTCACTCTGCATCAATCTCATGCAGCTGTTCACGAGTACCACAGGCCCAGGGCAGGAAATGTGGTGCGGTCACGATTTCCCTGCAGGCTCGCGACTGCCCGAGAGCTGGAAAGTCATCAGTCGACAGGGAAAGGGATCAACAAGCCGGGAGGACGGTAGCATTATCACCATCCGTAGGAAACGTCTTCTGACGAGCAAGCTCCTGCAGAGCAACATGTAGTCATGTATAAGGGGGTGGCTGATCTTTCTATGACTTAATAGTGATTCCTCAGCGTCTTCGAAGCAAGGAGGCTTCTGCGGGGCCCCCGTCTTCCCCCCCCCCCCCACCTTGAAGCACCGAACCGTTCGGCGCTTCTCGCCCGAACGGTACGGGGCACTGCAGGATTCCGGGACCCCACTCCTCAAACCCCACCCGGACGTGCTCGAACGGCACCGTGCCGACCTGTCAGAGCCGGCTACCCTCGGCGGGACGCGCCAACACACTCGGGGCCACCTTTTCCCCGCGGCATTTTGGGATGCCAAGTGCCTCGATCCCAGCACGATCATATGATAGCCGCATACAGCGACATGCAGCGACATGCAGAGGGACACAGGCAGACAGGTCGCATGCATGTGGGTACATAAATAACTGCACTTTCCCACCCCACGGCCGAGTCGAGAGTGGGGCGCTAAGCACAGTACAAAGCAAGCATGTCACAAAGTACCCGCCCGTTCCGGGACGAGCACACGGCTCCCCTCCTCTTCTCACGGCCCATTCGTACTTCTCAGGAGGGACAAAGAGAGGGAGGGAGAGAGGCTCCCGAATGATCCTGACGTCAAGGTTGGTGTCCGAACAGGATTGATGAGCGAGACTGCATCCTCTCTAGCCCAAAGGGGCGACGGCAACAGGCAGGCCCCAGTGCGGGCGGTTTAGCCTCCTGGGAGTCGACGACTTAGATTGCTTCCCTCACCACGATGAGTGCTTAGACGTCGGGACTAAGTTAAGGATAGCGGGGAAAGAGTTGCGTCCTCAGCCACGCTGACCCAGGATCATTACAATGTGCGACTCTGGGCTGAGCTCGAGAAATTGTGCAGATCGACATGATCGGTGTCTACTAGAAGGTCCGCCACAACCTGGCAAGTAAATGCAGGTACCATACGCCTAGTTTTCACTAGACCAAATTGGGTTTAGTATATAAATAATAATTAAGTTGTCCTTTAAAAAAACATAAACATTTATAAAATATTATTATATATTTTTAAAATAATTATATTTATATTTTTAAAATTTATTTATAATATTATTTATTATTTATTATAAATTATTAATTATATTAAGTTTCTAATTAATTATATTATTTTATTAATATTAAAAGTTTTATAATTCAAAAAGTAAATAATTTCCTTCTTTTCGGGGCTAGTCACATGGTGCTCGTATCTGCCACGGACGATCCCACTCGATAACAAATACACCTAGGTAGAGTTCAACTTGCGCAGTCTTGACAAAGAACTACAGTTCGCCCGCCAGCTTGTAGTTCGTTACATGCAAACGATTGCGCCATTTGCACGCAGGGACTGAGCTTTCCAGGTGCGTCACATCGCCTGCGGATTCCCAGTCCCTCTGTTCCGAGGTGTAGCCTGTGCGGCTGCTGTATGGCCCAACGACACCAAGGTGGGTTCTCGACATGGTACACCATGTAGCTAAAGGTTTGAGCATCCCAAGCTATTCCCTCGCCGGCCAATTGTTGACAATGGATGCGAGCGCCTCATGCAGTCCGTGGAACCGTAGTGCTGATCTTGGACATGCCGAGCCTTCGATGTTGTCGGCATCTGTCATTGTGATCCGGGAGCGTGGTGTTGTCTGGTGTCGAGCCGAATATTTAAACCCCGTCGTTCGCGCGGTCGATCGAGATGTTGAGGACGGCTCTGCACATTCAACATCCACCTCCCAAAGCCCGAGCATACCACCACAGACACACTATACTCTCGCTCATTCCCAAACCCCCCCAGAGCCCACACTTCGTCACCATTTCTTGAACCCCAATCCTTCAACATGTCGGTCACCACCAACACCGCCAACAACCCCCACCTCACCCGCTCCTACGTCCTCAAGGACGCCGCTGAGGCGCAGGAGGTGTACGACGCCTGGGCAGCCACCTATGACTCTGACCTGCGCGATGCGTCCCAGAACTACGTCGGCCCGGCGGCCGTCGCCCGGCTTGTGGCCAACGCGCTGGGAACCTCAGCCATCAGCCCAGACCTCCGGATCCTGGACGCCGGGTGCGGCACGGGGCTCGCGGGCGTCGAGCTCGCGCGGATCGGGGCGCGGCACATCGACGGGCGGGACCTGAGCCCGGGGATGCTCGCCGTGGCCCGGCAGTCCGGGGCGTACGAGGCGCTGCAGACGACCGACCTCAACAAGCCGCTCGAGGTCGCGGACGGCGCGTACGATGTCGTCGTGTGCGTCGGCACCTTCACCCACACGCACGTGGGGCCCCAGGCGCTGCAGGAGCTGGTCAGGGTCACCCGCCACGGCGGCGTCGTCGTCGCCACCGTGCTCGACGACATCTGGGAGAGCCAGGGCTTCAAGGCCGAGGTGGCCGGGCTCGAGGCCGGCGGCAAGGCCAAGGTGCTGAGCGCCGAGTCCGGGGACTACAGGAAGGGTTGCGGGGTGACGGCTACCTTCGTCGTTCTGAGGGTCGCGTGATCTTTGTGTCTCTTTTTTTCTCTTTCTCTTTCTTTGCTGAGTGTGAGCATGATGAAGTGTGACAGTGATTGCGTGTGTGACACGATGATGCGTGAAGCAAAGAAACGAAAAGTGACATTGTGAGCTGCAGTTTCGCAAACGTCGTGATATCATGGAGACGAAAAGATTGGGAGGCCTTCTTCTTCTTCCGGAGTCCACTTACTGGAGCCCAAGCAAACACTGGAGCGCCGGCCAAAACAAAAATAAAACTCAACTATCGGACGCCTCTCATCGTCGATCAAACACAATATCAGACACGCAGAGAGCCTTTTGGCCCCAGCGGGTCGATCTCCCTTCTGATTTCGTTCGCCATGAATCCGTAGTTTGAAATGTTCGAATTCACAACCGAACGAACGTGTAGAGCGGGGTTCCATGGATGATGACTTGAGCCCGAGAATGCAACCTCCGCACTTTGCTAGCTTCGTGGAGTCACGTCTATGTGACTCAACCACTCTCGTGCCACTTTCCCCACCAACACTTCTTTGTGCCGCCTGCGAAGTAAAATATGTAAAAGCCAATTCTTGAACTCAGTCACAACAGCTCTAGTCACTTGGCCGATCATGTTCCGAGTGCTTCTCTGCCGATTATTTGCATACTTTTGGATGTTTATCGGGAAGAGAATGCTCAATCAGAGTCGATGGCCAGGTTCAAGAAAAGAGCCAATAAGGCAAGGGTTCCAGTATCGTTAATGGCACACTTTCAGGAATGATTAATTATCAAGTTATATCCAGACCATTGCGTTTACATCATGTCCTCCTCCTAGATACCTCATCAGTTCACTGGGTCCTCGAGGGGCGATGACAAGATCCCATCTGGACATGGACCGGCTGAGTAGTAAAATTGCGTGCTGTGGTCATGACCAATAGAGACCTTGGAGAGCAATCGCGCCTGAGTAGTTGATCGGCCTGACCAGAGCCAACAAGCCTGACGTCTCCCCCAGGCAATGTTCAGGATGCGATGGGCTGATGGAGATAGGATAAGATCATGCATGCTTCACCGTCACAAGGATAAATTGTCCGCTTTGCTCGAGTAGGACACGGACGTCTGCTTTGGAGCCAGCAACATTTTAAGTTTCGTGCGTTTCCAAGCTTGGCTTTTGCAAGCCCGTGGACAAGCGTATGTATACTTGAAATAGATTATCGCAGTCGCTCGTGGAGCTTGACACGGAGTATTTCTACCGCAGGGCACGAGACCTGGATCAAGACGCGCTTCCATTGTAAGGGCCGGACACACGGAGTAACATCAACCGCGATCAATCCAACATAGACTATTTGTGTCCTCTGAGTGCTTCTAGCAAGTCGGAACGAAATCGTTGTCTGCAGGCACTTCATACCAGTTGCAAGTGCTTCCAAGCTTTGAACAGTGGAATATGCCAACATTAGAAATAGGTTCAATAGTAAGTTGGTTTTGTTCTTAATCCCGACACAAACCTCTCGTTTTTTTTGGTTTTTGTTTTTTTGAAAAAAAAAAATCGAAATGCGAGCGGTCCCTTCACACAGTCGTAAACGCTCAAAGACCCAGCGTTTGATAATGAATACAATGCCGATAACAGTAGGTTACGAAAAAAAATAAAAAAAATCAGGTCGTCGCTAAGAAAATAGCGACAGTAAGGCAGGACGAAAAGAGTAGATGACGCGATAACACATTTATCGCCCAAGGATACGGTTCTATGGTCTTTGAGCAGGATGAGCCTGAGTGAGGCATTCTAAGTTGCAGACGTGGATCTCTGCCATGCCCCGACCTCGGTAAGAAACCTAGGGAGATGCAGGACATGAGATCTGCGGCGCATTCTGCCCGACCACCGGTACGCTCATCGTCAGGCTCGGGCCATTGACGCTCCAAGTGCGATTATTTCCAAACGGACGACCGAATTGGGGATCTCGACCGAAGTGAAGGCTTGTACGTGTACTGTAAGCTCCGGAGGGGATCGGCGGCTTCCCCGGGAACGGGTGGGGACGGCCTGGAGCTCCCATCCTTGCTGCAGCGTGCACGGCCAGCACGGCCCAATGAGATGCTGAGAATTACCAACGGGAAGGCATGTCTAGCTGCCCTGAAGCACCTGAAGCACCTGAAGCACCTGAAGCACCTGAAGCACCTGAAGCACCGACAGCACCGACCTTTGGGCGGGTGACAAACAGTGGAAATGGCTAGCAGACCAGACCAGACCAGGTCGGAGCTTGCTAAGCAAAGGCAGGAGCCGAGGCGATTTGGGGCGATGGATCGATCATACGACCGTTGTGGTGGTGCCATTTCTTGTCCCTCCCCAAACAGAACAGCATCCAGTAGCTTCTCTGCACCAGGTCGGCAGACGCGCAGGAAGCACCCCATTGGCATGGCACGAGGAAGCAAGCAGGCATACATACGTAGTCTACTTAGCACATATATATCGGCAGACTCCTGGAGGGCAGCCGCTTTCCCAACATCATTCCTTGGACCGCCAGCATGCCTTCGCCATTGACCCTCTTCCTGGGACTTGCCACACTCCTGTTCGGCGTCTTTGTCTCTCGATCACCGTTCATGATGACTGCAGCTCCGGTCTCCGGGTCCAAGCCCTGGGCTGATCAGCCCATGAAGCTTGTTGCTACCCCCCAGTACGAGACCAAGAAGGTATGTCCGCCCTGCCAACCTCCCAGTGCGAGAGGGGCGAGATGGCTAACACGTACTGCTCCGCGCACAACAGACAGACCTATTTACTACTGGCGCAACACATATGGCCCTGTTGCACAATTCCATCTTCAGAGGATACAACAGCATCTACCTGCAGGCGCCACACGTCCAAGATGCGGACAAGGCCGACTTCATCGGCTACGCCTTGACCTGGTTTAAGTTCGTCAAGTCGCACCACGATGACGAGGAGGAGTCGCTCTTCACAAAGATCGAGGAGCTCCTCGAGGACAAGACCGTCTTTGAGGAGACGCACAAGGAGCACGGTACGTGGGAACCCAGTGCATGGGCCTCGACGCTACACCTGAACAGCGCACGCTGACGCTCTCGACCTGCAGAATCCTTCCTCCCTGGCCTCGCCGAGTTCAACAAGTACCTGCTCTCCGTCCAGCCCAACCCGCAGACCCTCGACCCGACCGAGCTTCTGCGCATCATGGACGGCTTCGCCGCCAACTTCGAGAACCACTTCCACTCCGAGATCAAGACCATCGCGAGCCTGGCCGAGCACCCCAACGCCCCGGCGGCGGACACGCCACGGGCCGCCGAGGCGTCCAACACCTTTAAGAGCTGGGGCAAGAACACGGTGACCAAGGCGGGCACGACGGACGTGGTCCCCTTCTTCCTGCTGAACCTCGACAGGTCCGCCCAGTTCGAGGAGGGCCAGTGGGCGAACTGGCCGCCCATCCCCGCGCCTATCAAGTGGGGGCTGATCAACATCGGCGGGTGGATCAACGGCAACTACTGGAAGTTCTCGAGCTGCGACGCCGCCGGCGCCAGGAGGGAGCTGTATGCCCTTGCGCAGGCAGGCAAGGCCAAGGCGTAGTTGCCCACCGGCCTGACCACGCTGTTTTTTGTGAGCCTGTGGTTTTGCGCGTTGTACTGTCCAGTCTGATCGATCACACTGCTTCTGGGGTCTGGCGCGTACGGGAACGGTGTTTGGGTTGTGGGGTCGGTTGATTGCTTTGTTTTTTTGCCAGCCCATGACATCTGTGCTTTGAAGCCAAGGGCACTACACTGGTGATACTCAATGTGCGGGAAAAGCAGGAAGAACTGTACGCAGGCGTGTGATCGGAAATTGGCGTGTCTCTACTCTGCACGTTCTGTTGCCGGATATCTAACAACAGCCAGCGAATGGTGCACTTCAATTTCTATTACTGCAACTATTGTGACTGACTGATTCTAGACAGACGTCGCGCCACAGAAGTTTGGGCTGACTGGTATCGGTAGATGTTGATTGTGACAAGACACAGGCCATGTTGACTTGGTCATTTCGCCCGTGATTCGAGTACGGCTTTGTCTCTGAAATCCTTCGGCGTCGTGTCAACCGACGGACGGCAAGGCTGCTTTCTCCTGCCCAATGGCCGTCTGGCTCTTGCCTACCTACTTAAGAAGTACCTAATCCAAGGGCATGTTGAGCCTGCCATTCCTTACGTCCAAGATCCACAAACTCGGGAATCGACCCTTGCCCATCTCCTCTATTGCTCTCACAGACACCAAGGCCATGTAAGCAAATCTGTCTGCCGTCCGTGGAAATCCGACTTCACCGATCTCGACTTGAATCCCCTCTCAAGGTCTCGTTCGCTTCCCGCTCCCGCTTCTGGCTCTTTTGTCTCAGTCCATTTAGATGTCTGTGTTTCCTTCCGCGGCCCTCCAGACCTTCCTTTCTGTGCATGACCGAAGGAAGGGGAAGATCTCCGTCCTTTGTCCCAAAAGACCAGAGCCCACCGGAAGGGCCCGCTCGCACCCACGCCTCGACCCTGTCCAACCTGCTCTCCATTTTGCGCCATCGCGTCTGCCCGTCTAGCTTGTCACAGCGTCCAGGCCGTAACTACGGTCGCATGAAGATTGCATCCCACTGATTTGTGCACTGCAACAGGAGAGTCAATATGGATATGCCAGGCACGGACATGGGGACCATGTCGATGTTGATGTCGGGGACGACGATGAGTTCAACAGCGACGACACTGAGTACCTCGACGAGCGCGGCGGCCTTGTCTCTCTCGTCGACAGCGACAACTACGGCAGGTAGTACGGCCACTGCCGCTGCAGCAGACATGGCGACTGATGTGGGATCGATGGGAATGAGCATGAGCAGTGTCGTGGGGAGTGCTGGAAGGGTCTGTGAAATACAGGTGCGTGCTTGAGCCTTGCTGATCACGGAAGACGGCCATCTACACGTGCTGTTCTGCTATGTTTCATCAGCAGAATTTGGCAGACTTGCTGACACGGGAAACCTCCCTCTACAGATGCTTTGGAACTGGCACACTATCGGCGCATGCTTCATCACACCACAATGGCAGATCGCCTCCTCAGCAGCCATGGTCGGAACCTGCTTCGGCGTCGTTTTTCTGGTCATGGCCCTCGAGGCCCTCCGCCGCAGCACGAAGCAGTTCGACCGATATCTCATCCAGAAGCACAGGGAGGCCACCGAGGCACGCTACCACCAGGTTTCCCCCACGGCCCCGGCGGATGCAAACCAGCAGACACTGCCGGCCCCCGTCACGGCACCAGCCGAGTGCTGCAACGGGTCTAGGAAGTCCAGCGTCACGGCCGTTGTGGGGGCTGACTGGAACGGGGTCGTGGGCGGTGGCGACGCCGCCGCCGCCGCCACCGTCAGGGAGAAGCCGGGCTTGGCTGCGCAGGCTGCCCGTGGCGCGTCTGCTGCTGCTGCGGCCGGGGGAATAAGTGTTGTCACGAGCGGGGACCACGTTTGCTCCGCCCCATTCCGACCCAATGTGTGGGAGCAGATGATCAGGGCGCTGCTCCATGCGGCACAATTCACGGTGGCCTACTTCATCATGATGTGAGTGATTCGCGTACCTGCGTACAGAAACGCCTAAGGAGACTGACAGTATACTGACGAGGGCTCGACCCGCATTACAGGCTCGCGATGAATTACAACGGATATATCATAATTTCCATCATCTTTGGTGCATACCTGGGCGCCTTTATATTCTCATGGGAGACGCTTTGGGAGGGCCAGCGGTCGAACACAAGTGCGGCCGAAGAGCCAACTATCTGCTGCTCATGACGTGGTGTCGGCGGCTTCCCCGAGGCGTGTGCACGTAGATATCGAAGTAAGGGGATCGACAGGGCCGACTCTCGATCTGTAGAGGACCAATATGTACAAAATCGGGGCGTGAAGGCACACTGGGTGCCCCGAGCGTGTATGATACGGCTGCATCGGCCAGCTCCTCCACAACTTGACTCCGCAAGGTTATTTGTATTGTGGCGCCGGTGGCTGCGAAAGTGTTACTATCATCTTCACTAAACCATGGGCCGGCCGTCTTGTGTTCTGAAGTTGACCCTAATCGTGGCGTTCATCGGCCACTGCCTGGTCACTGCCCAGGTGCAATAGATGAGGCCAACCCCCTTTCGACCGGGTGGTTGGTGTGGATGCTGACTCATCGACGTCGCATCACCGCAATAAGAAGCCCAAACTACTTGCAGGGATGCATGATCGGCCAAGTGACCCTGCTGATCAACCATCCCCTTAACCCGCCGTGAACTTTAGCTCCACGCCATTCGAGTCAACTCGATTCTGAGCATCATCCCATATTGTCCAACAGAAACCGGGCGGCTCCAAAAGACTTTGCGGGACTCGCCTACGACTCTCGCGGGGCCTCAGTGACGTGACGCCGGTTCTGGTCGCGCCATTGGTGCCAGTGGCGCCTTGCTTGGCACAGCGCGGATTACCAAGAACCAAGATCGCATTGCCTCGGCGCTGACCTTTCATTTCGCGAGACCCCGACAAAACTGTTTTGTTCACACTCTGGCATCCTGCCAGCAGCCAGTGAACAATGTGGGCCCGAAATGTGAAGACCACTCTCCGCAACACGCTGGCACGCAGCTCAGACGGTTGCTGGACGTGCCGTCTGCGCCGCAAGAAGTGCGACGAGGCCCGGCCTCGCTGCGCAGCATGCGACGCGCTAGAGATCTCATGCGTGTACAGCGACGAAAAGCCGGAATGGATGGACGGCGGGCTGAGGCAGGCCGAAAAGGCCGAGGAGGTCAAGGCAGAGGTCAAGAAGAAGGCCGCCTGGAGAAGGGAAAGGAAATACCTGACTGGCATCGAGCCTGGCATCGAGGAGTTGAACATGTCTGACGCTGCACCCGACTTGACCCTTGCCGGCCATCACAACAACCGCAGAAATGGCGCATTCGTGGGGCCGGATCAGGGCACTCCATCGGCGAGCAGCTCTTGGGACTCGCCGCAGAACTCCTCGGCGGATGGATCAAACGATCATACCTCTCCGTCTACGAACTCCGAACCGAGCACGTCGTTACCGGCCGACGGCATGTACGTTCAGGGACAACATTTTGCCCCTCCTATGACAATCCCAGGCATCGCATCAACGAACCCGTCGGGTTCAGCGGCCCACGACAGTCTCGACGAGCGTGAGCTCATCTTCCTCACGATGTACCTGGACTACGTCTTCCCATTCTTATTCCCCTTCTACCGGCCGCCGTTGCTGCAGTCCGGACGGGGTTGGCTCCTGACTTTGCTGATGCGCAAGAGGACCCTCCTACGCTCGGCCCTGTCTCTGACGACCTACTTCTTCTCCGTCGCGACCGACAACCTCATCTCGGGCCACGAGCTTTGCCGCGAGCACAACCGCTCGGAGCTGGAGAAGCAGCACGAGCTCACCCTCAAGGAGCTTCAGAACGACGTCGCGGCGGTGAACCGCAAGGGCGTCGGGTCGGACCTTGTCGAGAGCGCACGCATCATGGAGAGCATCGTCCAGCTCGTCCTCTTCGAGGTCGCCGTCACCCGGAAAATCGCCTGCGTTGAGACCTGGATGGTGCACCTGGAAGGGGCTTTTGTGATGTTTGAGGCAATCTTGGAACACCACGGGTCCGCCATCGAAGACGGCGTGAAGCGCTACTGCTGGCACGCCATAACGGCGCAGCTCGGCGCGAGCTCTCAGATGCCCACGCTGGGCTACTCGCAGTCGGGCGACCCTTATCCTTATAATTCTGACCAGGCAGCCATGAGGTTCTTTACGGCGCTGTTGCTCTTTGCAGATGTCGTCTCTGCTACGACGCTGGAGAAAAGGCCGAGGCTATATAATTTCCATGGCATCCTACTCGAGTCTGTCTCAGGGAGCTTTGCCGGCATCGACATTACTGGCCCGCAAATCGATCTAGAGAGTGTGGTCGGCATCAAGAACCCCGTCATCACCCTCCTGGCTCATGTGGCAAACCTCCACGCCTGGAAGAAGGAAATGACAAGGGCAGGGTCGCTCTCCACGGTCGAGCTCGTCACGCGAGCATCACAGATCGATACGCCCCTCCGGGCTCTGATCCAATGCCTGGAACAAGAGTGGCGCAGCGTCGGCGCCCCTGCTGCCGCCGCCGCCCCAGCCGCCGCAGTGAACCCGATCGACTTCATCGCGAAGTACAACGTCGGCCTGCCCATCATTCCGGGCTCGAGCACCACCTGGACGAGCCTTGTCTGGGCCCGCGCCACGCTCACGTACCTCTCCACGGTCGTCTCTGGCTGGCAGCCCTCGTGCCCTGAGATCCGCGCCAGCGTGGCCGCCACGGTCGCCCTGCTTACCGCTAACCCCGCGCCCGCCTCGGTGCGCGCCGTCGTCTGGCCCTTCTGCATCACGGGGTGCCTTGCGCTGCCCGAAGAGGAGAACATGTTCCGCTCCATGGTGACCGCGCTTGGCCCGCTCTCGAGCTTCGGGACCATCGCGGCTGCGCTGCGCGTCATGGAGGAGGTATGGGCGCGGAGGGGTCAGCTTGGGCCGGAGTGGACTCTGGCCGAGGGACTAAAGGTGTGGGGAAGGGCTGTCATGCTCTTCTGAGGTGTTCGTTGTGCCCTCTCCGCTGGAATCGTCCGACGTACAATGTGAGCCTGCTCGCAACCGTTAGCTATGGCGGGCACTTACATCTGCGGAAATCACGGCATGCGCTCGCTCTCTCTTCCGCTCCCCCCCCCCAACGCTTGGTGTCTGTGATAGAAGCCTAGCCTGGCTCCGAGGAACCCATGATCCGGTCCGGACTTGCTGGTCACAGGATAACATCCGGCCTTGCCAACTGGACAGCAAGGTCCAGTAATCGCCCTGGCTTCCCGACTGGACACAGAGACCAGAATCCGTGCCACTGATAGTCGGACCAACAGAGCTCAGGACTTGGCGGTTGTTCATGACGGAGTCAGCTTGTTATCGCCCTGATTTGTTTGCTCTGCCGTGGTGCTCTCGGTTTGGAACAGATAATCAGCTGCGGCGCTGAATGAAGCGATCCTAGCCACGGGCTTGAACATCAGGCAAAGTAGTAGGTACCAACGATTCTCTTGGGTTTTATTTATGGCCACGGACTGACATAGGGTGAACAGGCCCCATGTTAAGATTGGTTTTCAAGCAACGGTCGGATAAATCCCACGTGTAGAGTTTCCAGTCATGTGTCGGTTCATCCACCGATCTGCTCGTAATCCGACGCAGTCGGATCATCGGACTGTACTCTTTCTCCGTCATCGGCCTGTTTCCAAAATGTCATTTCGACTCGTTTTCAAACTCATTTGAGCGCCATTCGAAGTCCATCTACTTCAAGATCTGGGCTTACAATCATATTCAACACCTTGTTGTTAGGAATAGGCCTTGGAATTGATGACATGGCAACCAGTGCTGGCTACAGGTTCCCGTCCGAATCGCAAGCATGTTCCGAACGGGGGCGTTTCACCGTTCACCTGCAGCGAGAATTCATGGAGGCAGGAACAAGGACCTAGTAGTGGCAGTGTGGCTCACAAGGGCAAACCTGCATGCAGATGGTTCAGCACATGCATGGCACAGTTGCGGATTCCACCGAGTGCCCTAGCTAAAGCTTAATTCAACAACGAGGCAGTTTGCGTGGAAGCTACCTGGACTTTTGCATTCGGGGGCCAAGGTATCATTCAACCCCTAGAATCATTTTTTCAAGGGCCGAAATCACTCGCGTTGCGGTTGTACATATGTTCATCCAAATATCATGTCCATGCGACGTGCAACTAGTCGGCGGCCGGACTCCTATTGGGATAGGCACAGAAGCAAATAATGTATCGTCACCGGCTGAGTGGCTGGTGAAAACCACGCCAAAGATCTGCGCATAAGCGGCGGTTCTCGGGCGCGAAGACATTTTTACCAGTGGTCAGGGATGGATCCTTCTTCGCTCTGTGCGTATTCGAAGCGAGGCCCACGATGTCCTGAAATTTCGCTTGCTTTGCTCGAGGCCGAGTCAGTGGGAAACCACGGGAAAGCACACTGAAGGTTGGTGCCGCGCCTCCCGGACTTCCAGGCTGGACCCTGATCTTTCGGCTGCCCGACAAGGGTAAGTCAACACTCCAACGAACCCAACCGTGCTGACTGACTCCAGCCCCTGAAGACCTCCGGGCCCTGACCTTCCGTGACGGAGAATGCAATGCTACAAAAGCAGCCGGCTCCGGGGCGGGACGTCGCCTGGGTCTTTCTTTAAAGTAGAAACTCCACCCTGGGTCGAGATGGAAACAATTGTCTGATTTGTAGATTTAGTACTGCAAAACCGTGTCAACTATTCAGACAGGAGACACCATATTGACGGAGATGGCTTGGCTCGCACAACTTCTCGCAGGCGCCGCTGCCGTAGCGACAACCGCTCAAGCGGCGTCCCTCCAGCAGATCACCGACTTCGGACCCAATGAATCCGGGACCAAGATGTATCTGTATGCACCAGACTCGCTGAGTGCCGCGGGCAACAACTCCAACGCTCCTGTGGTGGTCGCCATCCACTTCTGCACAGGCACGGCGCAAGCCTACTTTGACACCACCCCCTACCCACAGCTGGCCGAGCAGCACGGCTTCTACGTCGTCTACCCGGAGTCCCCCTACAATGGCACATGCTGGGACGTCTCCTCGCAGGAGGCGCTCACCCACGGCGGCGGCGCGGACACGAGCTCGATCGCGGAGATGGTGGCGCACACCATCGGCACCTACGGCGCCGACGCCTCCCGCGTCTTCGTGACGGGGAGCAGCTCCGGCGCCATGATGACGAACGTCCTGGCCGCGGCGTACCCGGACGTGTTCAAGGCGGCGACGGTGTACTCGGGCGTGCCGGCGGGCTGCTTCTACACGGCCACGGTGAACGGCTGGAACTCGACGTGCTCCCAGGGCGAGAGCATCCACACGCAGAAGGAGTGGGCGGATACTGCACTGGCCATGTACCCGGGATACACTGGGCCGAGGCCCAAGATGCTGATCTTCCACGGCACTGCAGATGAGGCCTTGTTGCCCCAGGTAAGTTCCCGACGCCTGTCTCATGACAACCAACCTGTGTGGGGTGAGCTGACCAAGGTTGTTGTCCAGAACTTTAATGAGACCATCAAGCAGTGGACTGGCGTTTTTGGATACTCGGGTGTTCCTGAGCAGACGTTGGAGCATACGCCTTCTGCCGCGTACACCAAATATGTGTATGGAGAAAACGTGGTGGGGATCTACGGTGAGGGTATCGGTCACACTGTGCCGGTGATGGGCGACGAGGACATGGCCTGGTTCGGTATCTCTGACGCGGCGACAGCCGCTCAGAGGAAGTTCCGGATGTTCTGACGAAGCTGAAGGCACCGGTGCGGCCTTGCTTTTTGGTATTTGTATATATTGACTGTCGCTAATGAATATATGTATCTTGTAAGGCTTAGTCTGTGTCGCCTGCAAGGGATCAGCCCCATCGAAGACATGATGTGATTCCGAGGCTAGGCTGAGGCGGTGATGGGGGAGGCTTTTATAGCGAGATCCATGCGTTACGAGACACGAGTCTAAGACACGCGAGGGCCCAGCACCCCGCCTCCAGTGTCTTCTTGTTCCGCACGCCGACAGCATGCACGGCTTTGTATTTAGTCAGAGGTCACTATTTTTATTACCCGCAGGCGACCCGGATCCTCTGGTTTGACCTACATTGCAATGTCTCGGGAAAGGTCCGGAGTTGTCAGGCTGCCCAATGAGACGCGGGTGGGAGGAGAAGAGTCCCAGTGCCCTTCCCTAATCTCGGCCGCGAAGACAAGCCGGGTGTCCGCGAGGCCTGACGGGATGGGCAGTTTTTTCCCTACACTAGTCTTGGCAGGACTCACGCAATACCCAGGCTGAGCTCCTCATCAGGCATGATGCCAAAGGCCTAGCAATAACAATGGAAGCCAAGGAGTGCGGACCGCCTTGCGAGCCCGCGTGGAGTGTGGCGCACTGAATTGGGGGGGCTCCATTATCCTTCGCGGAGGCGGACTGGCGGAGTGGGACGGCCGGAGTTCGTCGTGATGCTTTTTAGCCTCGAACGAGGAATCATCTTTATCATCCGCCGTGCGATCCTCCCAGCAAATGGCCGTATTGGGCGCCGGCTTCTAGTGATCCTGACCCGTTCTGGCGGCCAAATTCGACCATCACGAGCGCCTGCTGGCGAGAAGCTTTTGGGGTGGCAGCTGGATGGGCCAAATTACACGAGAAGCTTGGCAAGGATTAGCCCCGAGTCTTGTTCGAGGCAAGAGTGCAGCGGGCCTGGGCAGGCGTGGTCACACAGACCCGCTGTCAATCTCGTTAATCTCGGGCCTTAACCCCGTGGAGTGAGGACGTCCCGGGGACACCCCGAGAGGGCAGCTGGAGGGACGGCCTAGCGCCAGGGGCAGGGAAGATTCTGTTTGGCCTAGTGGAATCCTCCTCTTGTCACAACAACTCTAATCAACACTCAAATCCGGGCAATCAGAGGCAATCAGAGGCCAGGCGAGCAGGGCGAGCAGGGCGAGCCACCCCATCCCCAACCCATCCTCATCTCCACAGCATGCATGATAAGGCTCTAGTGCCCCCCCAGTACGGCATGAGCTTACTCACTCTCATCAACGCGCAGAGGCACGCGTTGACCTTGGTGTGCTGGGGGCTTGGTTCCGAAGGGGGGGATGACTTATATCGTGGCATAATGACTGCCAGACCTGCCAGACCTAGCCAGAGGGGCCCCAGAATTCTCGAGTACTGTACACATCAATGTGCAGTCCTCGGGTACCCCCCCTTTTTTCTTCTCTTCCCTTCTCGGTTATGTCGGCGTCTGGTTCCTCCTTCAGCTCCCCATCCGGCACACGCCTTTCCCCTTCTTTTCCGGGGTCAGGAGGAACAGCCAGACCACGCAGCAGACGATCTCTGCGGGCCCCAGCTGTCACTCCACAAACACGAATCAACAGCTAGTCGGCCAATGCCGATTTGATGAGCAACCGTTTCGTATCTGCACAAGGACGGCTGAACCCTGCTGGGCCCTGCCAGGCCCTGCCAGGCACCGCGTCCACCCCCCTGACTCGTAGAGAAAAGAAGCTACTGAGGGCTAAATTTGGGATACGGCAAACGCTTAACAGCTATGCGTCTTTGTTGATCCTCTAGCCTCTTGATATAAGGTTAACGTGCATCCGCGTCGCCGGGACGAGGGCCCTTTTTCTTGTCTCCCCCATCGCTCGACATTGTCCCAACGACACACTCACGATCGCTTATCTTTGCTTCCAGCTATTCGTCACTCGCTCGCGAATCTGTTTTTATTTCTCCGGAACGCAGTATTACCAACCAGCCAGCCAGCCAGCCAAACATCAGACTAATCTTTCAAAATGGTTTCTTCCCTGACTCTGCTCGCCCTCGCCTCCGGCGCCCTGGCCCTCAAGGTCACCTCCCCCGACTCCAACACCATCTGGAGCACCGGCGAGAAGGAGACCATCGAGTGGGAGACCGTCTCCAGCGACCAGTCCAGCTTCAACATCTACCTGTCCAACAAGGCCACCTACCCGCCCACCGACGTCCTGCTCGCCTCCGACGTCTCCTCCAGCGCCGGCTCCTACGAGATCGACGGCAGCAAGCTCACCAACGGCAACAGCTACACCATCAACTTCACCAACGGCACCAAGACCGAGCAGATCTACGCTCAGTCGGTAAGTCTCGAAACCCGGGGCCGCCAGTCCCGCCGAAATGGTACAATGGAGGAACCACGCATACTGATTGATATTCTCCCGCCCTGTACAGAACCAGTTCAACATCACCGAGTCCTCTGACTCCGGTTCGTCCTCCTCTTCTTCCGCGTCCGCGACGGCGTCTGGCTCGTCGACCGCCTCCGCGTCGGGCACTGGGGCTGACTCTACGGGCACAGCTTCGTCCACCGCCAGCAGCGGCAGCGCGAGCGCCACGGCCACCGGCACCTCCAGCTCTGCCTCCGCGGACGCCTCGGCCTCGGCCACCGGCACCTCTTCCTCCGGGGGCTCGAGCGCCTCCGGCACCGCCTCCGGCACCAGCGCGTCCAGCAGCTCCACCTCGTCCGCCGCCGCGACCTCGGGCGCCGGCAAGGTCGTCGCCAGCTGGCTCGGCATTGCCGCCCTCGCCGCCTTTGCCCTGTAAGGGCCCGGGCGGTTATGCGGACAGGATTGTGAACTGGTGGTGGTTCCTAGTGGCTGTCTCGTCCGGGTGTGCTTCGGGACACCCACTATCTGCCGACCATAATTATAGATGGGGGTTAATTTGTAATGAAATAGATACCATGCTAGATGTCACCGAAGGCTTGTGTTGTTCTAAGAAACACCTTTTTTCACAAAACATGACAAAAAGAAGGCGTGGTCCCACGTTGTGAGCATCGTTAGTTCGCAGTGTCGACAAGATCTTATTTCTGCGAGGCCAATACCACATCTTTGACCCCCCTTATCTTGTTCAGCGTTGTTTTTTCCCCAGCTCGATGATGTTACTGTCCACCCTGTTTTGTCTGTTCTGTAAAGCCTTGCCATTGAAGTCAGGCGAGAAACCACGGCCCTGCATTACATCATGGATTTAGGTGCCAGAGGCATCCGTAGCCCAACCGCACCCCCCCCCCCACTCCCCCCACGGAGTAATTGAGCGGTCAGGCTATTACATTCCCACACAGACAGTGGAGTCGACCGAGGGTCGATCATCCGTCCCATAATTCTCGGTCGGACACAATCGATTTACCCGACGCTTGTTCCAGAGTTCGCCACCACCTGGCGCCTCGGCCGCTCGATCTTGTCCAACAGCGTATCCAAGCTCTTCTGGTCTCCCTCGAGCGTCTCCTCGTGGACATTATAAGGGAACAAGCCCTCGTCGAACAATGATTCCAGGAACCCCTCATCGTCCGCGCCCATCCACGGCGACGGGCACATCCCCTCGTTGTAGCAGATGTACCTCTGGGGCGAGATCCTGGTGCCACAGCTGCCCCGGTGCTCGAGGCCGTACCTCGCGGAGGCGCTGTCGAACCGGAACTCGGCCAGGTTCGGCAGCCCTCCGGCGATGCGGTCCAGGTACTGGCTCCACTTGCCGCCGTACGAGAACAAATCAAGACCCTCGTAGAAGGGATCGACGGGCACCCTGGCCCAGTCGTGCGTCCGGACCTCCGACTCCCCCGTGAGGATGGCCGGGTCGTCGCGGGAGAAGGTCATCCACGAGGCGATGGCGCAGTCGTGCAGGACGAGCTTCTTGAGCGGCTTGATGGCGACGATCCAGTCGAGGTCGTTGTCGTGCGCGAGCGTGTAGAGCCCGAGGGCCAGGGCCTCGAGCTTAGGGAACGAGATGCCGCCCGGGTCGAAGTAGCCCGGTAACGGGCCCCAGTGGTCCGCGCCGTGGTAGATAGACAAGGCCTTGAGGTTTCCGGAGACGGGCCTGAGCCAGTCCGAGCAGAGATGGGCTGGGAAGGTCCGCAGCTCGACCCGGCTGTAATCCCGGTCCGGCCCGTACTGGTTGTACTCCTGGACGACCGATATATGCAGCTCCTCCAGCTGGCTCATGACGTTCCGGAAGAGGTCGGAGGAGGTGAGGTCCGGGATGGGGTTGTTCTGCAGGTTGACAATTGTGAGGTTGCGGATCGGCCTCAACCCCTCGCTGTCCGCCCTGTCCTCAATGGACTGGAAGATGAGCCTCAACGTGTCCTCGCGCCGCGAAGGGCCCTCCGCCACGTCCTGTACCTCCCACCTGTTCAGCTCCCTGGCACCCACGCAATCCGGAGTGAAGCGAACCTCCAGCGAGTCAATGTTGGGAAACCTCGACAGTGCGGAGACTGCGTCCTCGAAGGCGTCGTCAATCTCCCCATCCTCCCTCGTGTTGCCGAGGCTGTCTTCCCTCTCATTTGAGTGCGTCTGGATGATCGCTCGCCAAGGTATGTGAAGGATTCTGTCGACCTGGATGATGCTATTCCAAATCTTGAGGTGCTTGTCCGCCGGTGACACAAACACATCCTGGAAGAGCTCTTCCGCGGCGTGCTCGCTCAGTTCCTCGGATACATGCCTAATATGCGAGAGATCTCTCCTACTTTTGACCTGCTTGATAACGGATTTGACAATCTCCGGTGCGAGGCTGAAAGGCTTTTGGCCAGGCTTGCCACCGGCGTTGTCATGCGATGGCATGATGTTGGATGTTCGTCGACTGCTGAACGGTGCGATATGGCGTCCAAGTTGCAGACAGAGCAAGCAGATAGAGAGCAGGCGGTATTTGTACATGAGTGGACCTATCCGTGAGTATACAATATGAGTATAAAAACAGCCTGAGGAGGCGTAACTCCTGCCTAAATGTTTGTTTCCAGAATGGACCTGTGGGCGCTATTCCCAATCCTCACCCGCCAAGCGTGGTTGGTCTGACTGGACTAGCGGCTCCAGCTGGGATCCCATCCTAGGGTCTTTGGTGCTCGCGATGAATGTTCCAGTTCCCTGTCTTGATTGACCACATCATAACTGCGCTTTTCACAGCGGAAACCGATTGCAAATCACGATACAAAGAGTTGTGGGCGAATCTCTGACGTGCTAACTATCCGGCAGCTTGAGGTGAGCATCTGAAGGAGCCGGCTGCATAGAATGGCCCAAGGTACCCACCACTTCTATTATGCCACATTCATCGTTCAGGCAAAGTGAAATGGTCTATTTCCTATGATCAAGGTACTAGAAAATATGGGGCGGGACGAGGTATGTGTAGATACCGGCCCCTTATGTTGTGGAAGTAACATCTTGCCACCCTCCTCCAAACTTGGGTCCTCTTTCTCCTCTACTAAGCTTCGAATTTATTACGAAATAGTTCTGTGTTCATATACCCACAGAAAAATAGCTAAATATGTTGAAATGACTCAGATACAACAACAGTAAGCCCAAACAAGCACTGCGAATCGAAGTCTTTCCCAATCCTTGAACATTGCCGATCAGCGGCGGCGCAGCTGACATGAAGATTGCATGTTTCTCGACGCTCAGCCTGTTTATACAGTCATAACAGAGCCTGTTCGTGTCTAATGCGATAATGAACCGCATACAATTCGATGTTGGGCTTGGTTTTTGAAGTAGCTAATGTCGCAATTCATTGAGGCCATCTACCGACCTACAGTAAAAATAGTCTTAATTGATGACTATCCTTCAGAGAAAATATCACAGCCAAACGTAATACATCATGGGTAATAACAGGTCTGCTTTACTGGAAAAGAGATTGTTACTGGTAGAGAGATGATCCAGTGACTGTCTACTTTCATGAAACCATTACCGAGCGCTATGGTAGGTAGTTACAAAGACAATCCCGCTAGAGAAATGGGATCATCACAATTGCGCTGAAACATTCATGAAAGGTATTGGCTCATCTCATCGAGGAAAAATCGGCTAAATCAAAGGGTGGGTAGTACTTAAGTATGGGTATTACCTACTTGGGTACTCGCTTCGGGATGGAGGCACACGGGTTGGCTGCGACGAAATTCAGAATGTGATCGACAAACGCGGGTCGGAGACACTGTGTTTGCAAATGCGGGCCTGGCCAAATGCGTTTAGTTGTGTAACGCTCCCGAAGTCCCCAACCTAGGAACTTTGGTTCTCGCCCACTCTCTTTATAAGACCTACAGTCCTCCACCGACACCAACTGATGCCTTCAGTGTTTTCAACCCTCGTCCACCTGTGGCCGCCTTGGGCTTTGCCCACCGTCGTCGTCATCGTCGTCGTCGTCGCCGGGCCCACGGCCACGGCGTCAAATAGACCACCACCGCCTGTGGCCGCCTTGAATCTGCAACGGTGTGCCACCTCCACTTGAACTTTCTTTTCCCCGCGTGGCCCTCGGCCGCCCTGGGTCTGCGACGCTGTACCTCTTCCGCATGTACACTCAACTTCTGTTTCTGCAGTCTAAAAGCCCTGTCACCCTTGTTAATAGTAGCTAAATAGCAATTAAAGTTCAACGCTCGCCATCATAGAAGGGCCACACTGTGGGTCCTGCTCAGCCGTCCATTTCGAGAGGACGAATGGGCAACTCAGAACAAAGTTGGCCGATCTCGCTGCCAATTTACTCAACATCCTAACAACCTTCATCCTTGGCGGAGTGTTGCATCATGGAGCGTCTTACGCAGTCTCTCGAGGAGCTCGCATGCACACCAGAGCCTCCTGATCGAATCGCATTCTCAACCTCTGCGTCAACAAGACCACCGGGCCAGTCATCTGCTCGCTCGCGGAGCCAGTCCCCAAGCCAGGCTATTATTGCCCATACACAAGATGCCAACCACGTTGCGACAAGTCTTACACGCTCATCTACCACGGATGATGCCAATGATGAAGCTGCTGCCCGCAGCTCCCCAGATATCCCGTCGACTTCCAGGACAACCCTTCCACGGGCTGAACAGGAGAAATCGCCGAAGCGTTCGAAACATTCCGTACTTTGCACACTTGAAGGGTTGCCTGTCGAGATTCAGACTCGTATTCTGGGTGAAACACCTCTGAACTCGCTCCGAGCACTCATTAGAAGCTCACCACGGTTTTACTATGTGTTCTCCCAGAACCGCCTTCTTTTACTGAGGAAATCCCTGATCTATACTCTCGGTGGTTTCTTTGCGGATGCTTACGCCGCCTGCATGTCTGATCGGGTTTGCGCGGCTGGGGCTGCGGTCTGGGATCATTTTGGGGACGAATACCTAGAATGCCCGGATACTATTTCCCTGGCCGTTGACATCGATGGACTCTCCCTTGCGGTAGTCCAGAAGATGGCCGGTTTTCACCTTCGTATAGTGGAGCCTTTGACTGGACGTTACTCTCGCTGGGCCCTCGCCGCATTATCCTCCTCTGCCCCACTGACGGAGACCGAGACGTCCCGCATCCAACGCGCCATGTATCGATTGCAGGTGGTTTGCAACCTCGGCATATCGGACCCGCAGACAATGTTGCAAGTCCTCGGCTCATTCAGTCCCTGGGCAGCTGAGCAGATAATCTGTGTGCACGAGTTCGCCAAAGAAAGATTCTCGAGCGCGTTCTATGAGTGCGCGTGGGACCTCAGTAAGGAGGAGAACCCCAGACACAACCACATACCTCTTCTGGATCTTAACGACTCATTACTTATCCACCAACAAGAGTGTGAGTCGGTCCCCAGAACCCGCTGCCCGTAAGCAATACTCTTTACTGAAATGCGTTCTGAAGATCTCAATGATATGACCCTGTACCACATGCTTTCCCTAGGTCTGCCAATACTGCACAAAACATTTCAGGCCCAGGATCCCGAGGAGCTTTGCAACCTAATCAGAGAGAACGTCAAGCCAGTGCTCGAAATGGCCCAAATGCAACAGATTGGTGTCCCTGGTAAGCATGCCCATGCTCCCTCAGCCATCCTGCCTATCACCGTGCAACTCTTTTCATCGTCATAGATTGCAGTGATTCACGCTTTGTTTTACGAAACACTGAAAGGCGTTGTCTTTAAGTGAGACAGACAGAAGAAAGACGTACTAATTGGCGTTGCCTAGTCCGACGAGACCATCACTTTCATAGACGTGCCCGATTCCTCTCCCATCAGGAGGAACCGCGGGACACTCGACGGAAAATGCCATTTAAAAAAGACGACTTGTTGTCACCTCCCTTTGGATGGTTCATCCTCTGGAGAGGCCGGTATAGTAACCGGATTGGCGAACATGTCCCCGCAGCGCTGCATCGCTGGGGATATGTAATGTGGGACGCCGAGCGACTGAAGGATTCTCCGGTGTTGAGGTACATCAAGTTGGAGTACAAGTATAAATATGGCAGTTATTCGAGGAGGGTCATCTGGAAACTTCGATCCGTGAGACTATCATATCACGGCCCACAAGCATCACTTTCGGAATGATGGGTAGGAGTGTTTTGACTACACAAGAAAGAGGCACAGGATGTCGCCCTGATGCCTTCCGGGCCGGACTTTGGCCCACTTTTTCTGATGTCGGTATCTCATTTCTCATAATCAAGGACGTGACTCTTCGGGTTTCGCCCAACCCAATCAAGGATATAGCATTCCCACACCAACTAGTCGTTGGGGGCTGTTGTGCAGGACTGTGAGTGTGACATTTGCCAGCATCAGAACACTCCCTCCCCGTTTCGGAAGTGAGCAACGGCCGCTCGTGTGAAATGTGATGAGCCTTGGGGAACAGTGGAAAGGCTTGATTCGTGCTTCAGATCCTATAGCATAAACTAAATGGCCAATCTCTCATCGCAATCTCAACTTAGAACACAGCTCGGCAGATAGTGGGTGTGCTAGCAGTAACAGGGTGACTACCTAGGTTGGAACCGATGGACATCTATGCTGGGCGTTCCGCGAAACGGGAGTATGGGCTTTAGAGACTTGAAGGTCTGGGTGTCTGTCCGGCTTGTGAGTCGGAAGGGTACACACAAAGAGACAGAACAGGGCATGATGTGTGACGCTGGGTACCTGGGTATCATTGAGTGCGATGCCATCTTGGGTCACTCGTATTCGCGAGCTCGCCACCGCTTGAGGTCGGCACTCCAGAGCATATATGATGGCCAACGTTGCGACGAGTCTCGGGGACTGTCCTGTCTGGCCGTTGGTTCTGCAAAGAAAGCTACGCCCAGACGTGCCAGGTGGGAAATCATCGTCGCACGGAAGGTCTAACTGACTAGGGTACACCACATTGTTAGGCTGAGAATTTGCCTTCTGTGATGCCCTTCAATGAGCCACTGCGGGCAATTTGGTGCCCAACAAGGCAAAGCAACTACCTGTCTCGCAGAGAGACAACCCCACACCCTCTTTCCATCAGGACTCTCCTCCTGTGAACCCACCCATTTTCGGCCTCGGGAGCTTCCCGACCCAAACCCAACTCCATGTGAACGTAAAGAATCGCAAAAAAGAACCCCATTAGCACTTCCTGTCGACCTCGAACCTTTTCAGATCACCCTGGGTGAGTGTGAGTGGCACAAGGCAGAACCCCCAAAAGTAGACTCCGTCTTGTGGCCGAGCAAGCCCGTCTGAAGGTGTACGGAGTTTCTCAACACTTCTTGGGTAGGCCGCGGGAAATCTAGTCAACATCCGACAAACTCAGCCTTCCCGAGGATCAACCCAATAATGGGGCACCCATACCTTTGACTCCGAGGTGAGAGGGCCCTTTTTGACTATCTTCTCGGCGTCGTCCCGTGCCCGACAGACCATGTCGAGAAGGTCGCCGTTGGCCATCGTGGCGGGATGGTTGGCTGTCTCTCCAAACTTCTCCTTGTATAGCCGGCTGAAAGATCTGATGCAAGGCTCGATGAGGCCGATATCGATCGACTGGCCTGTGAGGCGAAGACCGGCGATCATGCAGGTGAGGACGTGGTTGTCCACATCGACGTCCTCGAGGTTGGGAAAGAGGTCCTGCAAGTAAGTGAGTCCTGCTTGTTCCAAAAAAGTCCAAAAAATGGACACAGAGGGGGAACTGACCAGAATCTCGCGCAGCTTCGCGGCGCACGCCCGGCGGTTTGCGTCCTTCTTAGAGGTGACGTTCAGGTAAGGCGCGAGCGCGCTCGTAGGGCCAGGGCAGCCACGTTTCTCGATGCACTCCACCATCGAGACGCACTGGCGGAGGGCCGCCACGTCCTGTCTCTCCGCCATCTTGTCGATCTTGTTCATAATCTTTTTGACAAGGTGGTCAGTCTGCTGCTGGACCACGAACGAGGCGGAGCCCTCTCTCTCCAAGCCGCCTTGAGCATCCTCGCTGCCCCTGAAGCCGCCGCCTGTCTTTCTGCGGATATTGGCCATGTAGTCGCAGCCGGGGTCGAAGGCGACCCTCTTCCTCTTTTCTCCTGGGGAATTTCCACCCAAAATGCCAAACGGCTCGACAGGCCCGACGGGCTCGACCGCGAAGAGGTCGCGCACCATGTGGTCGAGGTATTGCTTATAGGACGCACTGCTGGCAGAGACAGCATGTTCGGGGTACGCAGCCTCGTCGCCGTCGCCGTAGGCAGGAGCGGTAGGCTTAGGCTGTTCCGCCGCCAACTGAGCCTCACCCAGATCTCCAGGCTCAAGGTCAGCCGCTGGCTGGCTGACCTCATCAGAACCGTTGACGTCCTGAACACGGCCACTCAAGCTTTCGGCAGGGGCATCATCTTGATCAAGGCCCTCTTCATCATTGAGAGCAAGACTTGTAGCTCCGTCATGCGCGCTATGTTTAGCCTTTCCCTTTTTGTCAGACGACTTGGGGGTCGGAGTCGAAGGAGCCGAAAAAAGGTCCACAGGCTGCTGCACTGAGGTACCTGCAGAGGTCTGGGGGTCCGGAGCAGGAGTAGCTTCGGCTGGGAAGGTCACCGCTTTGATTTTGTGCTCCGAGGCGTGTCTCCGCTTCATGAGACCTGGCGCAGTATCATCTCGGAAAGGCTTGAAAAAGAATACATCCTCGAAATTCACCTTCCAACCTTGGCAGAGGTTGGAATCGTCGCCCACCGAGGTCAAGGCGTACAGGTGCCAGGCCTTAACACTCCTGGTTTGCATTTTGGCGACAACGCGGAGAGCGTTGGGAGCGCAGGGGGTGACATCCAGCTGGTCGTCCTCAATGTCAATAATGGATTGAATCTTCCTTGACTTCTTTTGCACCTTCTTTGCACTGTTGGATGACCCATCGGCTTGCGCGCCATGCTTTGGGCCGCTTTGTAGGTCCGGTAGCATTCCGACCCAGATGCACTCTATCTTCCTGCCTGTGCGCTTCATCTCCTGCTCGTGGGGTATGAGACCGAGGTGTATGTCACTTTGGCCTTGGTCCTCCATTGATTCGAGGTGCTGTGCGAGTGTGATCGTTGCCGTCACCTTCTTGGCAAAGATGGTTATACCACCGGCCAAGTGCTGAGGAACTTGGTGGTCGTAAGCCTGGCCGGCACAGTTGAAGGCATACTTGTCGACACGGTCAAGATCATCCTCAGATTGAGGTGACGTGCGAGACTCATCCATGTCGCTCATGTCTTCATCTGACGGATCTCTAGAGGAGTCATCATCCTGTATCTCTGCAGTTTTTGTGCCAGCCTTCAAAGGTGCCAATTTTTGAGGGACGTATGGGCCTTGCTGCTCGCTTGCACAAGACATCTCATTTTCGCGTTCATCGTGATTGCCATCGTATGGAGGCAATTGAGCGCTTTGTTGGACCGTGACGTCAGAGTGCACCGTTAAGTCTCCATTCTGCGGTGCTCCAAGGTATGGGAGAGTTGTAGTCATGTTGGGTGAGGGAATTGGCATCGTGTGTGGCGGCAGCGGTCGGTTTGGGTGATCGCGAGGGATAGGTCCGAAGGAGAGATCGTGAAGGTCTGTTGCGAGCCCACTGCCTTGAAAAGTCGTACAAGCGACGGCATCAGTCGAAAAGCTCAAGGCATCATCTGTCTCGGTTCCAGTGGCCAAAGAAGACTGCTGAGCCATAGTGATTCGTGTGCCGAGTGCGCTGTAAATCAAAAGCCCCAGACGCTGTTCAATGGGTTGAGGCTGATGGTGTCAAAATGAAAGAGAAGTGGGAAGAGATCACCACTCGTTTGTGGGCTTGGTGCATGTGAGTTTCGTGGAGTTCAAAGACTCGGAGGTTTCAGATGAAAGGCGATTGACGTTGGAGGAGGTCGAGGATGCGACAGCAATGGATCACCTGTCGGAATCTTCTTTTGTCAGATGAGAGACCCCAACGTTTTGGCGAACGGATGCTGAATGACCTGATACAGGACAGGACTGTAGCAGGACCGCAAGGGGAATAGAAGCTTTGAGGCGAGCTGGGAAAGGACTCTACGAGAAGGACCAACCTTGGAAGGTACATGTATCTAGGAGGCGCGGGTACGGCGGCATGGGGCAGCCCCCATAGATGAAGATAAATGCAATGCAGAAGTAATGCAAGTGGTAAGTAAAGTGGTTGAAAGTGTTGAAAATGATACCAGCTGTTGAGGAAGTCAACGAGCTCTTTCTCCCAAACGAAGCCACCAAAGCTTTGCGAGTGAGTGAGTAAGTACTGTAAGTCATCACTCAAGCAAAAGCGCCAAAAAGTGTGCTGCAAGCCCCAGATATCAGACCAATGACTTTTGGCAACATTGACAGCTCTTTTCAGTCTTGCTTAAGCTTGAAAGTCAGATAAAAGGGCAACTAGGTCTGACAGCCTCCTAGGTACTCGTTTGGTGTGGCCGGTATGAAAATGAAAGTTGACGATACCCAACGCAAAGTCACTAATACGGCCCAAAGAGTAGCTGGAACACCTTCAGCTCAACAATTTTGATGTGCACATCATTGCGTATGGCTACCTGTGCCAACAAGAAAGGCTCACCAGGGCCAGATTACAAGATGCCCGGACCAGACCCCAGCTCTCACACCCAGGGCCAATTCACACATTACAAAATATCCACAAACTTATCAATACCGAAGTGCATACTTTATAATGTGGGTATGGGTGTGGGTGCTGTAGGTCTAGGCGTCAAGTGTTGTGTGTGGGAGTGATGTAGGTGCGGTTATTATGGGCGTGTGTGTTGGGTTTGTGGTTCTGGGCATCCTGTTTTCTTTTGTGCTTGTGGTGTACTGATGGCACCATTATTCCTACAGTGCAACATCCTATTTCTATTCCACCAAATTTGGTCTTGCCATCTTGTTGCAAGCCCGTAAGTGCTACTGGGGGGTGTGGCCCGCGGTAGGTACCTTGTGTGAGAAAGTATACACCCAAGAAGTTATCGCCGAGATATGCACCTGGCCCCCGATGGTTATGCCACAACCTTCACATGTTACCTTCTCCAAGCTGAGTTTCTTGTGGAATTTCGGGTCCAATTAAGATCACCAAAGGCATGGAGGATGAGCTTCGGTTGCAATTATCCAGTACTGCGCCACGGTCCTAGCTGGCAAAATCTAACCATGCTGCTGGAAGGGATGTGTATTCTGTGAGCTTCAGTAACCTCAATTCAAGACCTTGTCACCTTTGCGGTTCCGGTAAGCTGTTGTCAAGAAGCCCAACCTCGAACATTTTCCATGGTAGAGTGCGTGCAAGGGTTTATCAGGCGCATGGAAGTAGAATCAAGCTACAGTCCCTGAACAGACAATCAAACAGAAGAGAAAGAAAGGCTCAGAAGAAAACAGAGACTGGGCCCCTGGAGGAAGTGAATACAGTGCTGGCCCGCCCCGAATGGCAGGCGGTGAAGAGCTGGCTCAGGATCGGCGGCAGCTGCTTGACGCCAGGGGAACGGCAGTAAATTTCGCGGGGCTGGCTTCATTACAACGGCTGTCGATTAAATGTTCGGCGATGACTCCCACCATACTGTCCTACAATTACGAACATCCCTCCGAGCATTCATATCAAAACTGACCCCTGGGTTTCTTCTCTCTCGTTAGTGGCCATCTGGACAGCCTTCGCATTCCTTACGCATTCCAAGCTCTGTCAGCGCGTGACTCACCTAAACCAAACCTCGACCCTGACGCCGGACTTGACCTCTAATTTCGCCTTTGAAGCTACTTCTCGAACCTGTGATAGCCCCGAAAAAGCCATACAATGGCCGCCGTCTCCCCGTCCGGGTCGGACGCGGACCCAGCCAAGCTCAGCGTCCTCAAGGACGCCCTCTACGAATCATGCCAGCACAACGGCGACGAGACACGGCTCTTCAGCCAAGAAGACCTCCTCTCCCTCGGCGTGACCGACGACGCCAACACTCTCCTCCGCGTCCTCCAGGCGCTCATAAACGACCGGCTCCTCATCTCGGTGGCCCGGCAGGGCGGCGGCTACCTGTGGAAGTGGAGGCCAGCCGCCGACGCCGCCAAGTACCGGGCGCTGAACAGGGAGCAGTCGATGGTGTACGAGATGATCGACGACGCGGGCGCGGACGGGATCTGGTCGCGCACGCTCAAGGCGAGGCTGCAGATGCACGACTCGGTCCTCAAGTCGCACCTCAAGTTCCTCGAGTCCAAGGGCTACATCAAGGACATGAAGAGTGTGGAGCACCCCAACAAGAAGATGTACATCAAGTCCAGCCTGCGGCCGTCGGAGAAGGCCACGGGCGGGCCCTGGTACACCGATAGCAACCTGGACGAGGCCTTCATCTCGGAGCTGCTCAAGGTCGTCTTCGACTTCATCACCAGGCAGAGCACGTACCGGAGCGTCCACAACGCGCACAAGGAGAAACAGCCAAAGAAGGGAGTGCTCAAGGGCGACAAGGAGGCGGTCGCCGCGGCAAAGGGCAAGAAGCGCGGCGCGGAGGACATCTCAGGCGAGGACCCCGCGCCGCCCGCGCCGCGCGAGAAGCAGCACCGGCACCGCGAGCCGAGGCGCACGCAGCTGCTGCCCCTGCCGGCCGGGTACAACGCGTACCCGACGGTGCGGCAGATCGCGGAGCTCATCTCGGCGAGCGGCATCACCAACAACACGACGCTGGGGATCGCCGACGTGCAGCAGCTGGTGGACGTGCTCGTGGCCGACGGGCTGGTGGAGCCGGTGCGCGTCGGCAGGGTCAGGGGGTACCGGACCGTGCGCGCCGCGAGGGTCAACCCGACGCCGCAGACGGCCCTCATGCGCGACCACAGCATGGACGACGAGCTCCTCGACCTGCAGGCCTCGGAGATGGGCGCGGGCCCCATGAGCAACGGCCTCACCGAGGCGCCGTGCGGCCGGTGCCCCGTCTTTGACCTGTGCGAGGAGGGCGGGCCCGTCAACCCGGCGAACTGCGTCTACTTCCAGAGGTGGCTGGGCGACTGAGCGTGTAGTCCGTTGGGGCAAGATATTGTGTCGGCCCGCTGAGGTTGGCGGAGGGGCCAGTCCTGTGTGTATACATAACATAATTCCGGGTGCGAAAGCGGAAACCCGAGGGACGGGTGGGGAGCGGTTTTGCATTTTGCATATCCTGCATTCGTTCGGTCGGTAAACGGAACGGCGTTCAAGGATGCACAGGGAGAACAAAAGAATGGTCTATTAGAGATATCCCCCGTAGCCACGGAAAGAGTTCAGGAGGCTCTTGGCTCTTGATTCGTAACTTATTGTTACTGTGGGGCCCCTAGCACCGCTAAGGTGCGATGCAGCCAAAAAATGCACAGCGTGTATTGCCCAGGCACCTGTGGTCAGTAACAGCGACGACTTGCTTTACGGAAGAATTCACTGGGAATCAGCAGCTTCAGGCCATCAACGTCAACATAGATTGGATGGCAGCGTCAAGTCGGTCGAGGAGGCTTCGTAACTGTACGACTCAGGTGTGGATGATCACATTCATGAGAAGAGCAAATCCCTTTTTTTATTTTGAGTAGCCTACGCCCAGATAGCACTAAGCTAACTGTCCAACGTTCAGAGACCTATCATTCAGTTCATTTGCTCATTGATCCACCGTCAGACTGAGTGCCAAAGCGCAGTTAGTGGTGAGACCTGTGGTCCGAACCGCGCCAGCTCCCTCCATGCAAATCGCTTAGTGGGACTTGTGACCCTCGCCAGACTTGACGATGGTAGGCTTCTTGCCGTACTTGATGGCGCCGCTGGCGGAACCAGCAGCCTCGATGGCCTTGACGTTCTTGAAAGACTCGTCATCGGCAACCTCGCCGAAAACGACGTGGCGACCGTCCAACCAGGACGTGACGACAGTGGTGATGAAGAACTGGGAGCCGTTGCTGGTTTGGATATGTTAGCTCATGTTTGCGTGAAGAGGGTGGTTCCACCAGAATGGGTCCTGGCTGGACGGGTGACGTACGTGTTGGGGCCGGCGTTGGCCATGGACAGCAGACCAGGGCGGGTGTGCTTGATCTGGAAGTTCTCATCGGCGAACTTCTCGCCATAGATGGACTTGCCACCAGTGCCGTTGCCACGGGTGAAGTCACCACCCTGAAGCATGAACTCAGGGATGACACGGTGGAAGGCAGAGCCAGCGTAGCCGAAGCCCGGCTCACCGGTGCAGAGCTCCTTGAAGTTTCTGGTGGTCTTGGGGACGACGTCGTCGTAGAGGTTGAAGTTAATCACACCCGACTGGACTTTAAAATTGGGGATTGACGTTAGCAACGGTCTTGTACGGCATCAGGAGGGGTACCAAGGAAGCGAGAAAGGCCGAAGGGTTTTCAGCAGGCCATTGGGGTGGCCCCGTAATCCCCCAACGTGAGCACTTGTGTAGGCTGAGGCAAAAACAAAAATAAAAAGACGGAGGAGCACCAGGAGAATTGATGCAAAGCAGTAGTGACATTGGTGGCAATGTAGGAGATGGTCAGATGGATGGTGCTTACCCTTGACCTCCTTGGTAGGCTTGCTGCTGGAGTCGAGGACGGGGCCCTCCCACTCGAGCTCGAAGTGACTGCAGAAGAGAGTTGTGTTAGTCCTGAAGGGAGGAGCTTGGAGGGGTAGCAGCGTCGACGGCCAATGTTGTCGCGGGGCCTTGGACAGGGCGGCGGGGAGGATGGTGATGGGGACGAGTACTTACACCTTAGACATGATGGGTGATGTTGATGAGAAGAATCGGGCAGAGCTGAAGGCAGTTGTTCGTTGATGGAAGGGGGAAATGATCGAAGGAAGAGAAGAAGTCTTGTTGACGAAGCTGGGGATGGAAGAGGGAGAAAATCGAGGGGCAGCAGCAGCTCGGAAGCTGGAAGTAATAACGCGGGGCATGCAGAGCGGGGCGGCCATGACGGATCTGGGCGAATGATGTGATGTTTTAGCAAAACGGGGTTTGTCGCGCAAGTTGGCAGGCAGGGATGCACCCAATAAGCAGACGGGCGTGGCGGGGTATTGTACTGTACAGTATTGTGAGAGAGAGGGCAGGGCAGAGGGCAGGGCAGAGAGCAGAGATCAGAGAGAAGACGAGGAGCGAAGCAGACAGGAGAGGCTCAGACCCCCAGAGCATCATCACCACAAACCGTAGGGTACATGTACCGATACACCCCACCCCACCCGCAGGTACCAGAGTACAGGAGTATCGGGGTACCTCGCGTTGGGCAGCCAGGGCAGCCAGGGCAGCACACAGGACCGAGCAAGCGCACCTCGGCGCCAAACGGGGCGGGAACCCAGCTTGCATCACCACTGCCCACCCGCGTAGCTCGGGTCAGGTACCATATCCGTGCCTGGCTGCCCTGTGAGGTGACGCGCACGGATGCGTGAGGCAGTGTGTGTCGTGCGATGTACCCAGGTACCAAAGTATGATGTGCTAGGTGGGTAAAACGGGTGAGGGAGGCGACCTTAGGGGGGGAGGGGCGGCAAGAAGCTCTGGACAGACCGGCCAAGATCGGCAGAAAGAGAGCCCAAGCATCTCCTGTCCAGCCTGTCTGCCTGTTTGCAGTATCGAGGGCCCAGACAACCAACAAGTCCCTGGAGAGCTCCAGAAAGCAGTCTGGGAAACTCTGTAGGCAGGTCGGGGCAGTGTGTTGGTGGCTTCGGGATCCCAGGACGCCCCTCCGATCGAGATCTGGAGACTCGAGACAAGCCCAGACACTCGCTCCCTCTCCCTCACGCCCGCCCGCCGACGAAGATGTAGCTCATCTCCCAGGCCGAAAGCCGTGTGGGAGCAGGCTCATGCAAGCCTCAGTCGTGCAGGAGTCGTCATCGTACGCTGGGTACGCGCGAGCGAGAGAGAGCGAGAACAGCCGGCTGTTCTGCCTGCAAGCCTCCTCCCACCGCCACTGAGCCGGCATCTCCACCTCGATCGTGGCTTTCGGAACCACAGCTGCTGTAGAGTTGAAGTCTCTAAGACGGCCGCACGCCATAAGCTGAGCTGAGCTGAAAAGGCCGAACTCTGGTGCAAGCACAACAGGAGCTATGGTCGAGCTCGAGCTGTCCGTCCGCTCGAGGCAGGAAAAACAGAACAACGTACAGTACAATAAGAGCTGTTCAACGTACCGATTTTGAGTGTGTATGTATCAAACACAACTAAAAATACAACCGAGAATATCAATTGGACAAATACAGGCCGGGTCGAGGGCGTAGAGGGCAGGTGTCGTGGTCGAAATTAGCTGTCAACTCGTTGAGAAGCTGGCGGGAGAAACTTTTTCAGACACGAAGACGACCATCACCAGGGGGTCCTCAAGTGTCAATGACAGCTTGGACGGGCTGGCCTGAGGCAACAACAAGCCAACAACTGCCTCAACCGCCCGGACAATGCTTTCTACCCGAAATTCATGAAGCCATTACGAACAATCAACGACGTCAGTCTTCCGTCCATCACCATCCACTGCTCTAAACACGAAGCGTGTATGCTCTCCCCTAAGGTTCCGAGCTGGTGCCCGAGGACCGCAAAGTCAACGCCTGGATGTCCTCGGGCTAGGGCTGACGGGGCTATTATAGTGTCTTAAGCCCTCCAGCCGTTATTTCCTGAAGTCCGCCAGGGTCAATAAGTCACGCTACGTTGTTGCGAATATGATACACAATTAAGTTATTCATCATTTGAAAAACTCGCTCCACAGTGCATCTGAATTGAAAGGCGTTGAATATACAGGTAGCTGGACAGGTCCACCACAGCAGGATATACCATTGTACAGCTGGAATAGAACTAGCGAGCCAAGCTCTTTCGGAGGGGGGGGGGTGGTTGGTGGCGATTGGGCCAAGAGAGTAGGGTTGGGGTTGCAGGGAGACGAGCTCAGTCTTAGTCAGAATCCATTAACATGCGCTCCTTGGGCCGAACATGCCAGGGGCCCGTTTGAGAGTGCTCGGCAAGGCACTTCCACTTTATTAGCATTCTGGCCAATTCATTAATTAACTGGGGAACAGCACCACAGACGCCATCGCCGTCCCCGAACGCAGACAGACAAAGGAAGCTGGCCAGTTTCGCCAACCTCCTCCGATCACATTGCCCCCAAGGTCGGCACACTATATTCGAAGTCACTCTCTGCGTCAGGACTGCAACCAATCGCCAAGATGGATCTCAACAGCCTCAAGGACACCGTCTCCAACCTGACCTTGTATGATATCAAGGCGGGAGTGCGCAAGGTCCAGAATGGTGAGCGACCTACGGCAGACGCCGGCCGTCTCCATGCCTACTGACTCCCGAGCGAACAGCCGTCATGAACTACACGGAGATGGAGTCCAAGGTACCTCAGCAACCACAGTGGGGCCTGCGCCGACGCTTACATTGCTGACCCTACGCCGACAGGTGCGCGAGGCCACGAACAACGAGCCGTGGGGAGCATCGTCATCGGTGATGCAGGAGATCGCCAATGGCACCTTCAACTAGTAGGCTTGATTCCATCCAACACGACAATGGCAACTGGGGGCAAGATCGCTGACCAGCTGTTCCACGAGCAGCCAAACCCTCAACGAGATTATGCCCATGATCTACCGCCGGTTCACGGAAAAGGCCGCCGAAGAATGGAGGCAGATCTACAAAGCCCTGCAGCTGCTCGAGTATCTCATCAAGCACGGCTCGGAGCGCGTTATCGACGACGCTCGGTCCCACCTTACCCTCCTGAAGATGCTGCGCCAGTTCCATTTCATCGATCAGAATGGCAAGGACCAGGGCATCAACGTGCGGAATCGCGCCAAGGAGCTGACTGATCTACTTGGCGACGTGGACCGAATCCGAGCTGAGCGAAAGAAGGCCCGAGCAAACAAGGCAAAATATACAGGCGTCGAGGGGGGCGCGGGCCTCGGCGGCGGGTTCTCGAGCGGCGGAAGCAGCCGGTACGGCGGTTTCGGCAGCGAGAGCGGCGGCTACGGCAGCGGCTCGACCAACTACGGAGGTTACTCTGGCGGTGTGTACGGTGACGGAGGCGGGTTCGGCGGCGAGAGCAGCGACTTCCGAGACACTTCCCGACGATCCGGGGGCGGAGATCAGTTCGAGGAGTATGATGAGTTTGACGGACAAGACAACCCCGAGCCAGCACGGCGCAAGACAACGGAACGGGCTGGCACCAAGAAGACGACGCCTGCTCCCGCCGCCGCCGAGCCCCCGAAGAAGAAAGAGCCCGAAGTCGACCTCTTCTCATTCGATGACCCCATACCCTCCTCGTCCTCGGCAGCTCCTGCAGCTCCATCCAATGGCTCCGGCCTGGCTTCCTTGTCTACGACCACTGCTCCGGCTGCCGCCGCCGCCAACGATGACGACGACTTCGATGATTTCCAGTCTGCCACACCGGCAGGACAGACGTCCGCTCCCCAGTCCTCTGCCTTCGGGAACCCGCTCATGACGTCCAACGCCTCGGGCGCCACGTTTGCAGCCCCGGCGCCTGTAGCTGCTCCTACCAACATCACAAACATGATGGGCTTCTCGTCCATGTCGCCGCCTCCAGCCAGCAGTACGACGACTACTCCCGCGGCGAACTACTCTTCGTTTGGCACCCCTCTCGCTTCCTCCACGACCATGTCACCTGCCGGCAATAAGCCTCTAGGTGGTGGATTTCAACCGTCCGGGCCGAACTACTTCACCTCTGTGCAAGCCGGTGGGGCTCCTCAGTCGGCCTCGACACCGACCTCGGCGGGCGGAATGGCGGCTCTGAGGCCCACGGGAACCGGGTCATCGGCCAAGAAGCCTGCTGGCGGTGACGCGTTCGGTGCACTGTGGGCAAGCGCAAGCGGCACTGGTGCCAAGAAGCAGAACACAGGAAGTGGCCCGGCGCTGGGCCAGTTGGCGAAGGAGAAGAGCAGCGCCGGCATCTGGGGTGCTGCGGCTACGCAGTCGAAGCCAGCGGGTAGCAGCCAGCCCTCGGCCAACACTGGCAGCTCGGGGCTTGATGATCTACTGGGATAGATGGTCGTGGTGACCTTGGGGGAAGGGGGTGTTGTTGCGATATGGGTCAGGCTTCAGCGTCCTGGTAGCAGTCTAGCCTAGACTGTAGATCTGAACAAGGCTGAACTTGAGGAGATTCGAATGATTGTTTGCGGGCTCGCTACAGACATAATACAAGCATAGGAGGATCGACAGTGTTCCGATGCGGGTTTTGTTAGACTTGAGATCTTGAGGCGTGTTGGAGTTCAAAATTATTTTCATGCTGCTCGTTTCATTGTTTGATTGGGACTTTACATTGTTGTGGCAATTGTTTTGACCCTGGCAGAATATGTGCATAGGGGTGGCTGACCTGGAGAATGTGCTGGAGAATGTCTTTCTACTGCAGAACAAACGAAGTCGTGATGGCCAATTGCTCATGGTTAGGTCTTAGAGGAACCGACGTATAGGGCAATGCAGATGGCTTGCCTAAGATACAGTAGCACAGCCTCCACGCTCCTCAGCAGAACTTTCCTGAGGGGGGCGGCCGGCTGGCCAGCCGACAGGTGCGGCCACGTCTGAGACAAGCCCAGCGGAGGCGGCGACCATAAAAGAGGAGATGCATACAACTGTGCCCTCTTATCACCCCAGAGGGAAGAGGTCAGCACCGCATGGCCGGGAAGGGCCTCTGTGGTCGCCGTCAGTGGCCGCGGTCGTTTCACCGGGGCGCCTGCGCATCGGCACTGTGGGCTTTCATGCAGATCTGGCGTCGTTTTCTCTCACTGAACGCACAGTAAGCGACGTGATACGCTTGTTTACTTGCGCTGCCCGTCAACACGAGGGAATCTGCCAAAAAAGCTTGCATGCAGTCTACGGACACTGAGACCAGCCGCACGGCGGGAGATGGTGTAGTGTAGATGCGTCGAATGCTGGGGTGAGAAATTGGTGGATCTGGGCGGAAACAAAAGAGAAACGCCGCGGCCCAATCGAGGCCCCGCTGCGGCTCAGCTTGCCGCCGTGGTGGATCCAATGCAGCGCGTTTGTGCGCGTTCTTCTGGCAGCCGTCACCAACAACAACCCCAACGTCCGGGTCGAGACCACCAGGCACAGCAGTCCATTACGAAAACCCCCTGCTGCTGCCGCGGTCCCCAGCCTCGAAAAAAGTATAGCTCACGAACTTGCGGTGGAGATCGCGCCGGCCGTGTAGACGCGATGGGGCCCGCCATCGCGCAGCGTTCCAGGGCAGCACGCCATCGCGGCTGTTTAAGCGCTCGCCGACAAGCTGAGGACGCTTCCCTCGGTCCCCATTGGTCTTCTCGCCTCGACTCGTACCTGGATCGCCTGTTTTCTCGAGCCCAGATGTCCTCCCGCCTCTTGCCTGGACTGATATGGCCATGGCATCGCTCTGTGTCTGTGGAGCCCTCAATCTCTCCAGCCGCCGCCGGGATACATGGGCGGACGAAGAATCGGAGCATGCCTCGCGGTGCATCAGACCTCTCGTTGGATGCTGCCCTTGGCTGCCCATGATTGCCCTCGACAATGGGCCCCGGTTATGGCAATGACGCATACATACATACTACCTTGTTTCTTGTGTGTAGAGCCGTGTGCGCATACGGCGCCGCCCATGTGCTGGGTCGTTGACGGCCTGCCAAAGGCCCAAAGCATGCCCGGGACAGGCAAGGTTCATCGACAAAGTACCGCCGCGAGCTGTATTTGGCAACATCTCGAACAGCCGCGACCCCCGCCCTATCCCACTCCACGTACTATCTGGTTGCCCGCCTTGTTGGGCTGGGGACCCGGGTCTAGACCTTTGCGACGACTTGCGGCGGCCGTCGTCGAGAGTCATGACAAGTAACCAGCCCTGATATAAGCCGGCCGGCCTCTTCTGTGCTGTAAGGCCGGGACTCTTGTTGGGGTCCTTTTTCCTTTGGAATTTCCTTTCTGTCTACCAACCTCACATGACGGACTGAGATCAAGCAGATTTTCCTTCTCTCTTGTCATTATTTCCTTTGCTGTCACGTTTCCTTGGTTACGTCTTCTCTTTGGGTCGGTTTCCCCAGGTTTGAACGGAGTCTTGCCTGCAGGTTGTCATCAAGCAGCCACCTGCACTTGGTGGAGATAATACCTTTGATACTTCTTATATCACCACTTACAACTGGACCCGGGTCTGGTACCAATATCCTGACCTTCACTTCTCGGCCACTACACAGATTTAATCACAAGTTACCCCTTGTGGAGACGCCCAGTCTTGCCCTCTCATTTTCTCCCTTCTGCAAAGCCGAACCGTCATCCGGACCGCCATCACTCATCATGAGGGCCGGCTTCAGAAACCACGGCTACTATGGCCATACCTTTGTGGGCTCTCGCGCGCTATCGGCCATTGCCCTCCTCGCCATCATCGGCTTGGTGTCCAGCTTCACATCCCAGATCAACAAGGCCAGCCTCGCCCCACCGGTGCAACTGACCGGCGCCATCATCGTGAGCGCTGCCGCGTTGCTCTGGGTCCTCCTGTCCTTCACAGCGTACGACGACACTCATATCCCTTACATGGCCACGGCTATCGTGGACACCGTGTTTCTGATTCCCTTTGTCATCGTCGTTATCATCCTCGGCGGACAACTGAGTCAGACGGAGTGCTCGACTCTGCCTGAACAGCCTGGCGATGGCACTACACTGCAACTGGACCCGGCCGACACCACCGGTAATGGCACTCTCTCATACGACACTTTCATCACATCGGATCGGATGACCTGCTACAAGCTGCAGGGGACGTGGGGCCTGTCAATTGCGCTGTGCATCTTGTTCCTGCTGTCTGCACTCGCAGCTGCGTTCATGTTCATGGGTAAGCGAAAGAATGGCTACAACGGCAAATTCTTTGGCAAGCACAGCGCGCGGTACGGCGATAAATACGGCGCTCCCTATTGAGGGCGCGGGGCGGCGAATCGGGAATGGGCTTGGTGGAATGTCTGGAGACTCGGCAAAGGTAAGCCCATCAAGGGCTCCAAGTCTCCAGAGACGTGGACGAGCCAAAACGTGAACAGCACGAGGAGCGCAGGACCTGGATCACCGAAGAAGAACAAGAAGTCGCAGCAGAAGAGGCAACAACAGAACGGACAGAACCAAGCATCGTCTTACGACAAGGGCTACAGCTTTTTCAAGCCCTCTACTTGGTATTCGTCCAACAAGTCCTCTGCAAACGCGTCAGCTTCGCCTTCTCGCGGTCTGAACAATCCAGGTCCAAGCGGCAACTCCTCTGCGGCTCGAAACGTCACCATGCACAACCAAGCACCCGACTTGTCGCCCAGCAAAAATTATGCAGAGCCGCGGACTGGCTCGAATGAGAGATCCGGAAAGTGGTCTCTTGGATTTGGAAGGCTCTGGAGGAGCGGCGGTCGTGGACGCGACGGCCGCGGCCGCTCCAAAAATACCGCCCCACCCGGCCATCAGCAGGAGGACATCGTGCTTACGGATGTACCCACGGGGCGCAGGAATGGCCCAAACACCACCGAATCCAACACCAACAGAGACCTCGGGGGCCACCAACATGAATCAAAAGGCAATGGCTTCCTGGGTCTCTTCCGGTCCGTGGACAAATCGAGCGGCAATTCGTCCTCGACGCCTCAGACCAACAGATCGTTTGACCCGCAAGGACGACCACCAACAACATCCCCACCCCACAGCAACCAAGCAGTCAGTTCTGCTGAGCCGCTGCAGGGTGCCATCGCCGCCGAGGAAGACATGCCGGGCAAAAAGCAGGCACCTCCCGCCTCCAATGGCAGAGGCAATAGTCGTCCTGGACCCAATGCTACCGGCAAGGGACCACAACCTATTGCCGGAGCCTCCTTGTTCAAGAGCACACCACCCAACCGCATTGACAACACCAACGCTGGTGTCAAGAACGGCATACCCCCTCAACGTCAAGATGTTCCCAACCAACCACTAGGACAAGGACCTATCTCGTCGTCTGCAGCCAGGCCGGGCGGCAGGGGAATGCCGCCAGCTGCACTTAACGGTAAGAACAACAACATTGTTGCTAACTTGAACAACTCCAAAGCGAACCCAAACAACATTGACGGCAATAAAACCACCGGCGCCATGGGTCAGCGCTCGGCAGATGGTGCTGCTATCGGCAACCTCGACCGGAACAGCGTGCGGACCATGGGTTTCCAGCGTGCGGCTCAGCCACTCTCGAAGGATGCTGCCGCCGGATACATTCCACCGGCTGATATCCGGAAGACTGGAGCGCCTGTAAATCCTGGACCGAATGGCCAGAACTTGCAACGCAAGCAGACTGGCTTGAATGAACCTGTAAGTGAAAGGTCTCCGTTACCATCATTGAGACTTGCCGATGCTTCGCGACAGATACCCTAACATCACTGTCCAAAAGCCTCTTATGCCTGGCCAACCTCCCACCAGGGTGGGAAAACCACCCAGGCCTGGCGAAAAAGCCATCGTCACTAAGGATGAGCATTCAGCTAAACCTGGAGGGGGTCTGCTCTCCAACGTGAAGAATCCTCTGAAGCCTACGCAAGAAAAGAGAGGCAATGCAATGTTGCCCGACTCCTCAAATCATGATCTCCCCAACAGCTCAAAAGGAGGTCGTGGGCTCCTCGTGGCGGGTCCCAACAATGCTACTAAACAGATGCCAGGCAGAAATGCCGCTGAGCAACAGAAACTTGGCCCAATGAACACCCTGGGACAACACGACGAGCCCCGAGGTTTCAATCTGCCGGGCAGAGGCAAGAAGGGTGCCGCCCCGCCACCTAAGGGTGCGCAACCACAAGGCCACGGCCCCCTCTCTGCCGCCGAGTTGAGTTATCAAAATGTAGCAGAGAGCCCGGCTACAGCGAAAGCCCTTGGACGCGGCAAGACGCCCGCCGAGAAGAGGGCCGAGTTGGAGACGAAGCCCAAGGCCGGAGAGCCAACCGTGAGCCAGCCTCACAGGCTGCATCCTCAAAGGCCATCTTTCGAGTCTGACGGCCCTGGCTCCGGCGCCCCAGTGATCACGGCTGGCAGTGTTCCTCCGAAAACCCAAGGGAAGCAGCCAGCTGCAGTTGGTCGGCCCGAACAACCTCAGTTTGGCCGCAACGCGCAACCGGGCTTGCCCCGTCAGGGCGCACCTCAGCCAGAGTCTGATGTTAGAGGTCGTCTACCGCCAGAGGCACTACGACGACCTGGAACAGCAGGCTCCGATGTCAAGCCAAACCCACCTCCTCAACCTGTACCAGGACTTCTCTCTAACCCCCCCGGAAAGAACCGAGTCCCGCCTCCAAATGGTCAAGATCTGCTGCCTAGTGAGCGTCCTGGCCTGCCTAAGGACACCAAGGGCAACTTGCCACCGCGGAATAATCAAGGACCACCTGCGCCACTCGGTCGTGGTCCTCCTGGCGGACAGCAGCCCATGGTTCATGAGCGTGGGCGTCCGGTACAGCAACGCATGCCTAGTGGACCGGCCGCTGAATCAGGCATGCCCACAACAAGCCTTGCTGCTGGGCAGCCTCCACAGGGACCTTCCGCTGCACGAGGAACACCATTTGCTCCCCAGCGACCCACTCAGCCTGAAGTGGCAGCCTTTGCCCCTGGTGCGAAGAATCCCCGCGACCCCCTCAGCATACAAAACCAGCCCAAACAACCGATTCCCCCAGCTCGCGGACCGCGAGATGGGCGGGATATCCCGAACACTTTGCTTCCTGGTGGCCGGACTTCGCAGGAGTCTGCCAGAGACCCAAAATTCTCAAGCGACCGCCGCCCACCATCCCCTCCCAGGGACGGCCGCAAACGGCCCGGCTCGCCCCGTGGCCGGCGCCAATCTCCTCCACGCCACAGTGCCGATGGTTCTCGAAGGCCATCCACGCCGCCGTCTATGCTGCAAGGACCTTCTGGGATCGAAAGGAAGCAGGATGAAATCTTCAATGGAGATATCCGCTCGAAGGACATTGGCACGAACGGCCGTCCCAAGGCCCCTCCCGTCATAGGGACCTCGAACCTTTCTGCCGGGAGTGGACCGGAGAAGGGTCGTCAGATACCTCCATTCCCAGAGAGATCCCTCGGGCCTCAGCCTCCACGGATGAACGATGACATGGAAAGGGGTCGTCAGATGCCACCGGCGGTTTACGTTGCTGGTGGCGGTCGACATCAACCACCACCTTTCCTCAAGGGCCCACAAGCACGGATAGAGGCGCCGACATCACGAGGCGTGCCGCCGGTGCCGCCACAGAACCAGCCACCACCCTCTCGGGATGGGCGCACCGTTCCCCCTCCACCCCCGATGCCACCCAACCAAGACAGGGCATCGGCCTCTGAGCCACCTGTCTTGCGCAGCGAGGACCGAAGCCGGCCCATACCCCAACCTGTCGCTGGCGAGCCAGCTCTGCCATCCGCTGCGTTTAGCAATGCTTCTGCAGCCAAGGAGAGATCTGAATCACGCCCGCCTCCCAGGGTCAATGAGAGGCAGCCCCTCGCCGTCAATGCTGCCATCGTGCCGAGGGTGCCTCCTCCGACCTCCGAGTTTACTGCTCCTGATGCCCTTCCACCTGGGAGAGGAAACGAGAAGGATGGCGCTCGCATGCCTGTGTCGCCTAATAATGGCCAAAGACCTCCTCCTCGGGAGCCCGGTATGGGCGGTCTCGGTGCTCCGTTGCGCGATGACACGAGGGGCACTCGAGTTGACGAACGAAACAATCCCGACAGACCGAAGGCACCAATCAACCCATGGGAACGGAAGCCAGTTTCCAACAACGCTCCTGCTCCTTTCGGCAACTCGTTCGCCGATCCTCGCCCGCCGCCTTTCGATTCACGCGATCCTCGTGGACAACAGGGACCGAGGGGTATGGGACAGCCCCCTCTCCCAATTGGTATGAACTCCGACGGCCGCGGTGGACATGCCCCTCCTTTCCCATCACGTGGTGAGCAGATGAGCGACAAGGCCAGGTCATCTACTTCATCCTCGCTGGACATGAATGCTGGCAAGCCCGACACGAACGTGCCTACACAGAACCCACCCTCCGCTGGGCCATCCAGCGCTACGGAGAGCCCTTCGAAGGCAGGCAGTTGGAAGAAGTGGTTTGGCAAGAGGAGCAAGACGCCAGCCGAGGCAACGACGACTTCCAATGTACCCACGGATTCTGTGCCTAAACGCCCGTCCCTGTTGCCACCAGGGAGGAACCGGCAGTCTTTTGCATCTGATGCTTCCTCTCCTGCTACCGCTGACGGGATTGCGCAATCTGGCCCGCGAGGACTTGCTCCGTTCTCACAGCCGAATGAAGTTCAAGCAGAGCAGCAGGGGAGAGACTTGAAACGGGGAACAAACAACCTTCCACCTACCCAAATTGGCGTTGATGGCCCGCAAAGACCACGTACAGACACCAGTATCCCCCACTCACGCGACGGGATTCAGCGACCTCCTTCAGAGCCGCCTATTCGCGAGTCAAGGGGCCGCGCTCCGCCATTCCTAATGCGTTCGGACCAGAACCCCATGCCACCGGCAGCCAGCAACCCCGCCGAGTTCGACCCGGCCGCGGCTCCTGCTCGGGATTTGACCCGAGACAAGCAGGAGGAGCCTCCGGTGCCTGTGACAGAGGGGCAGAAGAAGATGAACAGGAAGTCCCACGTGCTCTCTGGTATGATGCCAATAATGTCTGGTCAAGGTGATTCCATGCCTCTGCCGGCAGTGCCGAAAACACCGGCTACCTACAGGAACGGCGACGAGCGACCAATTCTTGGCGACAACCAGAGTCCGCCGGCCTCTGTGATGGATGGCAAGCAAAGACGGGCCGCGAACAGGAAGTCACATATGAATGGCTTTGGTCCTTCTGACATTCAGATGCCGCCAGTACCTAGCTTGCCGGAGCAGCCTGCGGCACACAAGGATGGACCATCAGTGGGCGGCAACCCTCACCTCAATGATCGCCCGCGATCTCCAGGTCGACACGATGGCTCCGAAGTCTCCATCAACGATGACATACCAGTACTGTCGGACTTACCTTCCTCACTGCGACCTGGTGGTGCTTCAGAGGGTATGCCACGAGGACGAGATCTGGTCGACGAGTCCGCGAAGGGTAAGCCTGGGATGATCCCTCCTCCTGCGCCACTGGGTATGAGAGGACTGCCATCGAGGCCCATGCAGCGCGGAGGAGCCAAAGAGCCTGTTCAACTCGCCGGGCCTGGCCTACCTCCTAATACTTCCGGTCCAGGTATGGAACGCTCAGACTCGACGCAGGAGTCACAACTGCCTGCTTCGCTGAGACCAGGACAACCAGACTTGAAGCTAGATACCCTGAACGGTAAACGGCTTCCCCCGTCGGTGGGAGGTCTCCCAGAAGCTCAGCCCATGTCTCGAGACGTGGGACCTGACGTTTTGGGCATGCCTGGAAGCCCGAAGTCCGAGAAGATCGGGGTCGGCAAAGACAAGGACCAGACCCGCCAGCCTCTGTCTCATCTCGACTCAGATATGTCACTCAGGTCACCATCTCGTGCTGAATTCGGCGAAATGACTTCTTCACTACACAAGCCTTCCAGCCCCAAGTCCTACAAGCCAAAGGATATCTCTACCAAGGCCAAGGGCAAAGACAGCGCTTCTCGCGGGATTGGCTCGCCTATCTTTGACAGAGGGAAGCAGTTATCGCCCACGTTTGAGCAGCTTAAACTGACTGAATATGAGAAGGAAATGGACGGCATTTCCAAGCTAAAGCCCATTGGACGCCTTTCGGACTCGTCGATTTCCACTGACGATATGCTCAACACGCCTCCTATGGTTGGCAGTGCTTTCGTCTCAGATAATGATGCCAGACATAGGGATGTTTACGGGCAAACTCACAGAGACGCCCCAGAGGTGATTGCAGACCGTAAGAACGGCCGTCTTGGCCCTGCACCATTTTCGTCTCCCAAAGGCAACGATAAGACAAGCAATAGGACAGGCAAGTCCCATGGGCTGCCTGTCGACAGGCAGGATGAGTCAACAGTCAAGGGAGATTCCAAGCGTGACTTCATTGGGAGCCTCTTCGGTGGCAAAGATGAGTTGTCCCCGATGGGTTCGCCCACATTCCAAGAGGACGAGCCTTGGGCTGCAGGGAAGGATTCCAAAGCTTCAAGACACAAGAAACCCGGGATATTCGACTTCAGTAGCCACAAGAAAGAGAAGAAGCAGCGACGTGGCTCACGAGACTCTTTCACCGGATCTCCCATCCTTACTGGGGATGCACCGCTTTCGCCTGGCCAGGATGGGCCTTGGTCAACCAATGGAGATGCCTTTGAAGAGAAGAACTCGGTTCACAACAAGAAGCGTGGATTGTTTGGCCTCCGAAAAGACAAGGACAAGCAGGACACCTCAGGCTCCCCACTTGGCTCCCCAGCCTCTCCCAGGTTAGAACCATTCTCGACAGGAGAGGATGATCTACCTGGGCCAAAGGAGAAGGGCAGCGGTGTACTCAGCGGATTTGGCAAGGACAAGAACCAACGACCAGGATCTGAATCAGGACTTTCTCCCGCCAGGGCCTCGATGCTATCCGACGCCGATGGTCGGTTTGAGGAAAATACATCGGAGGGTAAGAAGCCCGGCCTCAGAGGGTTCTTCACCAAAGACAAGGACGGCAAGGATGGCATGGGCAAGCGGAGAGGGTCCCATTCGCAGCCGTCGCCTAGCAAGCTGGGTTCCACTCCTGGATCTCCAAGCTTCATGGACGAACAGCAGCAAACTGGCAACGGAGACAAGATTGCGATACCAGCCCTGCTTGTTTTCCAACAGCGGCCGCAGTCACAAGGGGACTCTCCAGTGTTCCCTGGCCCCGAAGGCCCAGATCGCTTTGATGCCCATTCTATTGATGGGCACGACGATCTATCCTCCATTTCCCAAGACAAGAAGGGCAAGAAGGGCAAGGGCCTGTTTGGGTTTGGACAGAGCAAGAACAAGAAGGGAGATGAAACTTACGAGGGCGACGTCTATGATGGCAATATGAGCGATGGCAGAACCTCTCTCTTGTCGCCCATTGATGACCGGTTCAAGGACCAATACAGCCGCCCATCGTCACCTCAGCACGACTTTGCGACGTCCCCTGACATTGACAAGAAAGATAAGAAGGGCAGGGGGCTTTTTGGACGCTCCGGCAAGAAGCAGGACGGGGATGTAACACCAACATCGCCAAATGGATTCAGCGACTACGATGGCCAACGACTGTCACCTCGCAGCGATGCCGGTTTGTCTCCTCAGTTTGGCAAGAAGGACGAGGACGGCAAGAACTTCTTCGGATGGGGCAAGAACGAGAACCGGAACAGCCCATTCACGTCTCCCGTGGACCAGCAGTTCAACTACAGCGACGGGGGCACGCCTCCGAGGTCGCCGGGTATGGACTTCTTCGACCAGCGGCAGTCCGGCGCTGTGGACTCGGTGGCCTCGCCCCGACGGTCCTCCGGTGGCTTCAGCTCGCCGCCGCCGTACGCCGGTGGGGGTCGGAAGCCCGCGCCGCTCAACTTGAAGGGCAAGGTGAACGACTTTTTTGACAAGTTTTCCAGGAGGGGGAACCGTGGCCACGGGAAGAGCCCATCGAGCCCTGGCTTCGGCGGTGCGGCTGGTAAGTCCCGGCAGCTTGATGGCCCTGGTGTTTCTCAGCTAACAAGGATCGACTGTGCAGGATCGGCCTACTCGCCCAACCCTGGTGGCATGGATTACGATGGCACGAACAACAACAACATGGCACCCTCGCCTGTTGGCAGTATGGGTATGGGCAACTTGGATGGCAGCAACATGTCGCCTCCCCCGGGTGGTGACATGGACAACTTTGGAAACGGCATGGCTTTCTCGCCTGCCGGCGGCAACGACGGCTTTGGTGGCGGCAGCATGCCTCCTTCCTCAGCCGGTCTCGACAGCCTGCCGCCATCACCTGCTGGCAGCCTTGGAGGAGGAGGACCACCCATGTCTCCATTCCCCATTGGTGTCATGGACGACAACAACAACAGCAGCAACAACAGCTTTCCTCCTTCGCCCTCGGGTAGTGTGGGATCCGGCGCTGACCCCATGCCCATGGGCTCTCCTATGCAGTCTCCTATGCAGTCGCCTGCGCGTTCTCCAGTTCAGTCTGAATTCGGAGCGATGTCTGCTCCAGGCTCTCCTATGCAGTCTCCTATGCAGTCGCCTGCGCTTTCTCCAGTTCAGTCTGAATTCGGCGCGATGTCTGCTCCAGGCTCCCCGCAGCCTGACATGGACATGCCATCGCCAGCCCAGTCGGAACCCGCTGCCCCATTCGACATGACGCCTCCTGCTTCCCCACCCGCCCAGGCCGAATCTCGCGGCATCAGCACGCCTATGGAGTCGCCAGCCGTGGACAACTTCGAGCCGGCAGACGCTGGTGCCATGACATCCCCCATGGCAGATGGCTTTGGTGGGCCCGCCAGCCCCAACGTTGGGTATTCTTCGCCACCGCCCATGGTCGACGGCTTTGCTGGCAGCCCTGCTCCGGCCAACAATTTTCCCGAGCCAGCGGACTTCAATGACTTTGGTGGCCCTGCCAGCCCCGGCGGCGGATTCTCCTCCCCCCTGCCCGTGGAAGATGATTTTGGTGGCCCTCCCAGCCCTGTTAGGAATTCTTCTCCGCCTCCACCAATGTTTGACGACTTTTCTAGCAGCCCAGCTCCGGCTGACAGTTTTCCTGAGCCAGCGGACGACTTTGGTGGGAACTCTTCGCCGCCGCCAATGTTTGATGACTCTGCTGGCAGCCCGGCTCCGGCCGATGATTTCCCTGAGCCAGCGGACTTCAATGACTTTGGTGACCCTGCTAGCCCGGGCGGTGGATTCTCGTCGCCCCTCCCCTTGGACGATGATTTTGGTGGTCCTGCCAGCCCTGGTGATTACTCCGAGCCCCCGCCTGCTTTTGACACCTTCGAAAGCGGGTCGCCACCTCCAGATGCAGGATTCGACGACCCTGGCCCCGGTTTTGATGACATTGGGGGTGCATCGCCTGGTTTTAACGACGGCGGGGACGATTTTGGCAATGAAGGGTTCGATGACAGTGCTCCATTCGACTCTGGAACGGAGCGCGGCTTTGATATGGAGCCTGCGGAAGATTTCGGGCCCGAGCCAGACATGCCAGAGCCAATTGAGGGTTCGATGCTCGGTGATGGAGAGGAAATGATCCCCCAAGACGATTTCGGCTCCCCTGGCGCGCCGGGTGATTTCGAGGACGGGGAGCCTCCGTTCGATGATGGGTTTTTGGACGATCAAGATGGTGCAGAACCCCCATTCGGCGACGAGCCTCCGTTCGACGACGAGCCGCCGTTCGACGACGAGCCGCCGTTTGGTGAGGAGCCGCCGTTTGGTGAGGAGCCGCCGTTTGATGAGGAGCCGCCGTTCGACGAGGAGCCGCCGTTTGGTGAGGAGCCGCCGTTTGATGACGAGCCGCCGTTTGATGACGAGCCGCCGTTTGATGACGAGCCGCCGTTTGATGACGAGCCGCCGTTTGATGACGAGGCTCCCTTTGATGAGGAGCCTCCGTTTGGGGAGGGGCCTGATGAACCAGTTGATTTTGAGGATGGTGACCGTGGTTTTGATGATGGCCTAGTGGATGATGGGTTCATGGATGGCCAAGTTGATGAAGAACCTCCGTTTGATGACGGCATGATGGATGATGGGTTTTCGGACGACCAAGATGGTGCAGAACCGCCTTTCGAAGAAGGTCTCTCTGATGCGGAACCGCCTTTCGAAGAGGGCATGATGGATGACAATTTCGGAGACGAGGATGGCAATCGGGGCCTCGGTGATGACATCATGGACGGTGAAGAGATGCCAGAGGAGATGCTGGACGGCGAGGAGATGCCAGAGGAGATGCTGGATGGCGAGGAAACGCCAGAGGATATGCTGGACGGTGAGATGAGCGACAGAGGCCTCGAAGAAGAGGGCCTAGAAGAAGAGGCTTTGGAAGACGGCATGGTCGACTCCGAAGGCGAATTAGAAGGAGAAGAAGAGGAGGAAGGGCTAGACGATGCCGATTTACAGGAAATCATGGGCGATTCAACACCGGCCTCTCCCAATGGCTCGGACCTCGACCGTGGAATGGACTCCCCGGGCATGGACAACTCTCCTGAAGGGCTAGAGAACGACCAGGAGCCAGAAGATCACGACGAACCCGAAGCGCAGACCGAAGCGCCCGAAAATACGAACGACGTCCGCCTGTCGCAGCTGTACCGACAATCAGCGGTCTTGTTCTCGCCTGTGCTCACCTCACCACTGCCTCCTAGTCCACCACCTGAGCAGGATACAACCAGCCCACAAGACGAGGATCTAGAAAAAACAGAGCCGGTCCGTTACTCGCATTTGTACCGGCAGAGTGTTGATCTCGACATGGCCCTCACACTCCAGTCGCCGAACTCGGACGGTGGCCTATCCGCCATCGCCGAGTCCCCGAATGTGGAACAGGGACAGGCCTTCGATGTCCCCCTCATGGCCCCAGTTCCTGACTTTGCAAGGAGGCGGAGCGAGAGAATGTCAGCGAGGTTGTCCACCACGTCCCAACCACTGAGCCCCATCGCCGCGGGCCCGCTCTCACCGCGCCCACTAGCAACCCCACCGCCGGAGGGGGGTGATGCCGACGACGGCGAGGCTTATCAGTACAAGCACGACCTGAATTACGACGTCGAGCGTGCCCTCTCCCCCGAGGAAGAGTCCCAGAACTACTACAATGAGGACGACGAGAACGAGCCCCACGACCAACGGGGTTGGGGCTCGTCTGTACCACCCCAGACCTTCGGTGACATGAATTTGTCACCACGAACTGGCCCCTCGCCCTCGGAGAGGTACAGCCACCACGAGGACCTCGAGCAAGGCCCTCCGACAACGCCCTCCACGCCGAACGGCAACCGCAAGACTTTTCGTGGGCGGTTTTCTGGCTGGTGGCCACAAGGCGGCGGCAACGGGGAGAGTGGCCAGTTCATATGAGGTCCTGGGAATCCCAGCGTGTGTCTGATGATGGGAACAGACAATCCCCGAAAGCAGTTTCATTTCAGCGGGGCTTGATTTTAATGGTGGTCAAACAAGATTGGGCATAGAATGTATTCAGCGAGGGTTGAGGCTGCTGCTCAGCAGTGTTTTTTTCTTTCTTATATTTGGATAGATACCGGCGTTATGTAGGATGTCTGTGGGTCGAGATTCTTCATGTCTGCAGAACATAATATGACACACATGTCTTTGAGTTACTCTCGTGCTCTACTTGTGATGTTTGAGAGCCAGTATGCCACCAAGCATAGATACCTAGGCCGTACTTGTTGCTTCGTGGTGGCCTTCACCTACATGTCAGCCGCACTGCTCCCGCACCCGGCCTTCTCGACTACACTGCGATCAGGCGAGGTTTTCTTGTGCTGAAAGCAGGAAGAATTGAAATCTCATACACGCACTGGTCTATTGATATGTTTGTCTGGGGGCCTTACTTGCCCTACCCCACCTGAGTACCTTCAGACTCCCCGGACGCGTAACGCTTGGTAAGCCTAAGCACCAATCACATCATAGATGTCTTCAACCTGTTGGTTGGCAACCTTGATCCTTCAACCATTCAAATAAAGAGGTTTGACTTCGTTACACAATTTAATCAATACTTACTCAAATACACCTGGTCGCTCCGTTCCACACACGCACCGGCGCCATCACGACTGGCTCGACGCAAATCAGTAAACCATGACGACCTACCTCTATGAGCCCCTGGACCACAGCAAGGCCCAGATTCGGCTGCTCAAGCTCCATCCGGCGCCTAACTATTCTGATCCGATCCGCATCTCCCTACAGCGGGTCACCATCCCACAGAGCTGCCTCAACAAGCCGCTGGAAGCCGACTTTCAGGCGATGGATATGGCCTCGGAGTCCTCCGACGTTAAAAAACCCGCTTTCGTCGCCCTGTCTTATGTATGGGGATCACCTGATGATCCAGCCGAGGCAATCCTGGAGTCAGCCCCAGAGGGTTCCAATACGATTTCCATTACACGCAACTTGGATGTTGCGCTGCGGCATATGCGATCAGAGCAGCTCCCAGATTCAATGAGGATCTGGGTCGATGCAATATGTATCGACCAAGGCAACCTCGAGGAGCGCAGCCATCAAGTCGCCATGATGGATTCGATCTACACCATCGCGCTAGGAATTCTCGTTTGGCTTGGTCCTGAGGAGAATAATAGTCGCCGCGCTATGGAGTGCCTTGAATTTCTAGGGAAAAGGGTTCATTACGGGAAAGAGCTGCTCCTCAAGCGTCACCCCAGAGCTCCGCCGCGGAAGCCAAACGAAGGAATCTTGGAGTCGAGAAATGGGCCCCTTCCCTTCAGCTCGGACGATGTGCAAGCAATCATGTCATTCTTGGAGCGTCCTTGGTTCACGCGCCTCTGGATACGCCAGGAGATTGTGCTAGCAACTCAGGCAGTCGTCACATGTGGCACGACAACGATGGACTGGGCTGATTTGCAAAACGGAGCGGCTTGCTTTTGCAAGAAAATATTGAAATTACCGGCCGAGTCGATGGAAAGACTCGATAAGTTGACGCCGGTGGTGATGAGTCTGATTCACAACAATATTTGCAACTCGTCGTACGAATTTCTGCGCCGCGATATGAAGGGTGTCAGGTGCACAGACCCGAGGGACACGATATATGCCATCAAGAGACTGGTGAAGAAGGACGACCAGCGACTAGGTATCCGGCCAGACTACAAATTGGAGACGGCTGATGTCTTTTTGGATGTCTGTGTGCGGATTGTGGAACGCCAGAGCCTTACGTATTTCCTCAAGTCCTGCGAATTAAGCTCAGTCTCGACACCAAACTTGCCCAGCTGGGTTCCAGACTGGTCTAGCAAGCCACTTACGATTACGGATGTCCCAAACTTTTGGAGTTCTTGCGGTTTCATTTCGGCGAATGCAACATATCTCGGAGATGGAGCACTTCGTGTGGCTGGAATTCGGATCGCAAAGATTGAGTCTATGCGGAACCTGGGCGACCTTGCCGCCACCGGCGTACTCCGTCCCTCAGACTGGCCGACAAACATCGAAAAGGTCTTCCATTACGTCCGGGGTTGGTATCATGGGGACGACCACATCGACAGCCCATACGATGAGAAGCAGAGTATGTTGGATGCATACTGCCGTACCTTTAACATGGATACGTTCGACGACACTTGGGACCCGCCATACCAAGGACGGTATAGCTTTGATAAAGCAAAACTGGCTCTAAAGAGAGTGTGGTCCTTGGATGCAGGCTGGATTAGACCCGAGAACTTGAGAGACGACCCTTTGGTTGACGAGCTGCTGTACAGATGTTTCGAAAATATGGAAGGGAGATCTTTCTTCACCACCGACGACGGTCACATGGGCCTGGCACCCCCAGGGGCCCAGACATCAGACATCGTCAGCGTCATTTTAGGATGCCACCACCCTATTGTCCTACGTGAAGACCCTACATCCAGCACTGAGCCCGACCAGACTAGATGGAAAGTGGTAGGCCCGGCTTACGTCAACGGCCTGATGTCCGGCGAGGCGATTTATCAGGTCATTCCGAGCTACTATCGTCCGGTGGTCCACCGACCACCGAGGGTTGGCAAGCGGATCAACGATCTAACTTGTGCGTTCTTGGATACCCGTACAAAAGAGCTCAAGACCAATCCGGCGGCCATACTTCAGAGATTTGGTATAAAGCCTAGCGTTTGGACTCGAGAGCCGCACCGGTTGGAGGTCTCTGAAACCGTGTTGCGGGAAGCAGGGATAGAGCTGTGCGACTTCTTTCTGGTATGAAATGATGGAATACTTCGATGCTACGTTTGGATATTTACTTGATCCATCGGCTTATTTTCTTCTGTAATTGGATCTCTGATGCTGAATGAAAGCATAGAAAATGAGATGAATCAAAGTGTTTAAGGGATTTCTTTTGCACCACCATGTTGAGACCAACAAAGCTGCCGTCCCGTACTTCTTTTCGCCCCGGCTTTTCATCACATTTGGTACAAGTGCTACCTAGGTAGTTATGTTGCTCTCGAGCATAGAATGTCACAGCCATCGCTCAAGGCAAGAAAAGAGAGGTTGTAACTGAAAGTAACCATACCTAGGTACCCAAATCGACGGCAGCTCTAGCTATGATATGATTGACAAACTGAACCCTAATTGGGGTGGTTTAGGATCGATTGACACTCCAATACCGAGCCTAGGGCACAAATATTGCACCATAATGCTGCCAGCAATGTGGAGGTACAGGTTTCAATCACTCACAACAGATTTGTGAGAATGAAAACCTCTCAACACGCCCAGTTCTTTTCATGGCTGAGAACCATGCTTCCCTTCTTAGAAACAGTGCCGTTCGTAGTTGCCAAGTAAAACCACGACAGGAGACTTTCTTGCTTGAATCAGTCCATCCATCACACAGCACTAGAGGCTGAGCCCATAATCAGTCAACACACTGCAGAGGCATGAGTGCCGAATGACCTGTAGCAATAAAGACAATGACTTTCAGGGCTCATAGTTTCTGCAGGAACTAAATTAATTGATCCTGCTATATCACTAAAGGGCTGGCTCATTGACACTGACATTTGAGATAGCTGTTTTTGTTCTCAGGTGGACTCTGAAGCTGTGGGGGCAGCATGTCATCCTAAAGGCTTGGACTAGGCCGTGCACAAACGGATGTGTGCGTATCGCGATCTACCAATTCCGTATGTCACCACTTCTGGTCCTTGCCACGCGCATCCCAAAGGGATCCGTACCCTATCCAATATGTCAGGGTCTCATTCGTAATCTGACATTATTCCGGTGGACATTCCTCTTTGTGGTTGACTTTTCTGGCCACTTGAAGATATTCCCACGCAAGATCTCATTGGGAATGACCTACCACAGCGTACCTAGGTAGGTACCTAGGCAACCTTTGCGCGGACTCCCCATAAGCTGACTTTCCATATGGCAACACTTTGCGAATGCGAGTAAACTTCCAAAAAGTCTCACCACAAGCACTCTCCAAGGATGCGGTGGCATACGGGGAAAGCTGTGCTTTTGACAAGGTGAACTTTTTGGAACTCGAGTGCACATCGACTCAGTCGTCGTAGATAATTGTACCTGTGTAGGTACCTTCGGAATAATCTGTACTTAAGAATGATATGTCCCCCAATACAACTTTGGCCTGGCAGTTGACCAACATTCAACCAAGAGCCGAAGTGTCCATTCCAACTGTGATCCGAGTCACTTTCGATATACCCATGCCTCATCACCTGGGAAATTACCCTCTGACCTGCTAAGTACCTACATAGGTACCCCGTTCTTGCAAGTACCTGGGAACATCCACGATTTGCATATCTTTGGGTCAAATGCTGTGAAATCCCCAAAGCCTCACTTTCTGGCTGAACCAGAATACTCACAAGTCTGTTATCAGAGACTCTTCACTTATCCTGCACCCTAATCATCCCACAATCCGAGCCGCAACCTGCTCGTGCCGCGTACAAGTATCAACCCCTGGCTTCAATGATCATCGGCAATATCATGCGCCTGTGACCCATACCTCAAGCACATTCTACCCACAAGTCTTCTTCATTTGACTTCCACCTTCTGCAGTTCTGGCAAAGCATCACCTTTATCACCATATCCTGTGCGCGCTTCAGGAGAAGCCGTCACAACCGAGTCCTCAAGGGCATCAACCTTTACTCCATACTACGGTGCGTCACGCGACTGCTTCAACTCACATTTGCCCAGAACATCCCTTGGTAAACTCCATCTTGCGGGAAGGCTTACCGTCTGCTTTCTTCACTTTCAACAACAACCCCTTTCCCTTACTTTACCCTCGCCTCTGCCAACCTGCTCATCAACATTTTCCCTCACATCCGAGCATTTGCTCTTCAACACTTTCTTCCCTCTACATGCTTCGTTCTCTTCACAGCCTTCCTTCCCTCTACAGACTTCTTTCCCTCTACACACTTACTCTCCTCCACAGACTTCCTTCCGTCTACACACTTACTTCCCTCGGCACTTACTTCCCTCTACACACTTACTTCTCTCCCACGAGACTACCCGCCTTTACGCTCTTCCAGTCTCATAAGGAACCTGTTCCTGCTTGTTTCGAAGAGGAAATAAGCATCAATCATCTGACACCACCACGGACTTCTTAAATGGTGCATTCTGTGGGCCCATCAATAACCCGTACATCTTCCAAGGCCATCTGCTTCGTTACTGAGGCTTTGCCACACAACCTTGCATCCCAGCACTTGATACTTCTGCCCCAGCACATAAATTACTGGGAGCTAACAGGCCGAAAAAAGACGAAGCCAAGACAGTTTTCTTGATCTAGGCTTTGGCGCTTTGCAACATTGGCACCAAAGAACCGAGTACAAATTTCAATGTTGCCTGTTGCCTTTGCCTCGTTCACTGCCGGAGGCCAGGTCGCAAGCAGCAGAACTACGCAGTGCCTTTCTCAACTTGATTTTCTCCACTAGGACTCGAGTGGAACCTGGTGGCTCAGGGGTAAGTCAGCTCCTGCTGGGGTAAGCCCATGTCAACCACTTTATAAGACAAATCCTGAAATCCCCGCTTCCAGATTCTCACATTCACTGACTCTTTCCAACGCAGCTGGGACAAAAATGTCTTCAACTTCTCAAGAGTTGAAGCGAGCGGCGACCCCTGAACCTCTGTCCACAGATGAGCCCAAACGCCAGAGGCTGGAGGACCAAGATGATGGAGAGGAAGAGGTGGCTCTAAGCCTTCCTCTTATCTCCACAACAGAAACCCAACAAAGCCGTGAAGAGGAGGCCAACCACGAGGGTAGCGCAGAGCCCGCAGAGGACTCTGAAAATGATTCTGGACATGGAAAAGTTGAGAATCTGGCGAAACCGGCAGCGAAGAACGAGAGCGAGCCCATCAAGTGGATGAGAATCGTTGACAAGTTCACCTCACATGGAAACAACACAGGCTTCTTCTCCGAGGAACTCAGGAAGAATGGGCACAACTCGCGTCCACAAATGCTACCTGATGAGCGAAACCGACTGATCGAAGACTTGATAAAAGAGAACAAGTCGCCGAAGCCGCATGGCCAGCCGAGTGTTGGTCTGCACTTCATGAGCGAGTTCTCGACTTCCGTGGATACCCCCAAAGACGCCGCCGCATTTCTGGGTATTGACTTGCATTCGAGAGAGATATCTCCATACTCTGCACTGAGACTCAGGATCGACCAAGTGCAGAATGTCGCCTACATGGTGAAGAAGGCCGAAGGAATCCAGAAGGGCTGTGTGAACGCCAATGATCATGGCACAGGAAAGAGCGTCGAGGCTCTCGCATCTGTCTTCTACCTGGCTCAGAGGCGAGAAGCTTGCGCTGATCCAGGCGCCGATCCAGGCGCCGCACACAAAGCAGTCCTCGTTCTCTGTCCTCATCAGGCTCTTCGAGGATGGCAGGATACCCATGCCAAATACTTCTCCGACATTTTGAGTCTGCACATCTGCAGCAGATCACTGCTGCCAAGCGAGCACAGCCAGTTGATTGACCCACCAACACCGTCAGCACTTTCTGAGTTTCTGGGCACTTTGTCACCCTCAAACCCTCAAACAAGCCGTACGGTCATACTTTGCACTTATGGCGAGCTTTCCAGTACGATTTTCCTGGCCAAGAGGAAGAAGGAGGACGCTCGTGAGAAGGAGCTTTCGCTACGTAAATCTACGCTCACTGCTGAGTCGCTGGAGGCTTTGGAAGTGGCTCAGAAGCCCGTACTCTATGACCTCAACTTCAACCCAGAGATCATCGGGACGCTCATTGCTGACGAGGCACATGAGATCAAGCACCCGAAATCCAGAAAGGCGCAGACTGCTTACTTACTTGACGCGGATATTCACATCCTTCTTACAGCAAGCCCCGTCGCGAATAAAGTCTCGGATTTCCGCGGTCTCTTGTTCGCACTCCACAAATCCAAGGAATGGCGGATCAATTGGCCAGAAAGTGGGAAGCTTGAAGAGCTTCTAGAGATGTTTGGCGATAGCTTCGATCCTTTCGTGACCACGAGTGCCGGGTCGGCGCCCTGCGTCCCACCCAACTCATCACCCGAGTACAAACAGGCTCTGAGAAATGGTCAACACCTATGGCGCCTGAACCCACATGCGTATAGGTGGTTGGCGCATCTCATGAAATATGGGCCAGAGTTCTCCCGCAGAGTCTTGGGTTCAATCTACCGCCTCTGTCTTCTCCGTCGGGGCGTTGTGTCCACTGTCACCATGCCTACCGGCGGGTCTCCTACAGTCTCGGGTATTCTTGCCATGCCGCCGCTCCTGATCGATATCGTCGAGATCAAGACCGGCGACCAGGAGCACGGATACCATGCACTGGCAAGCAGAGCTTTCGAGTCCATTTTCAGTGCTGGTCAGGAGACGAACACAGGCGGCCCAGCGCGTGTCATCAGTGAAAATGAGACGCCGATTGCTTCATTCAACAACTTTTGGGACGCTTTCCTGAGCCATATCACAGCCGACCTCGGCCTAGCTGATATTGTTGACGCACCAGCGTCCCGTCAGACCAAACCGAATATTGAGCATCTGCTCCGCAATGACACGGATGCCGGTATGAGCTTTTATTACAGCATGACTAGGCGGGCGGCCGATCCTGTCGAGCCACCTGCCGACAGATTGTCCATGATCAGACATATCGTTCGCCGGTCCCCGAAATTGAGATGGTTGCTTGCCAATTTGGAGGCACTCAGGAAGAAGGGAGAAAAGGCTGTGGTCTACTGCGTTCACCCTCTTACACAGTGGCTTGTGGAGGGTGTGTGTTCCATGGCCGAGTTCAACTTCCTGTCTCTGAGGAGCAAGCCGCAACACGGTGATGAGACGAGAAATGCCGCCATTGACGCATTCAACGACCCAAGCAAGCGCTATGATTTCCTACTGAGCACCATGCGCGTCCTGGGACACGGGGTCGATCTCCATCCAGACTGCCACCACATGATCATCTTTGAGCTTCCCGAAAACTTCCCGATGATGCTGAGTGCCATTGGACGGATACGACGCGTGGGCCAGACAAGCCACAAGAGATCTCGATTGTTACAATGGAAGACTCATACGATGACTACACACTGCATCGGCAGTCGCGGAAACACGCCACTGCCATTTTGGCCTTCGGTATTCTGGGCGAACGCCTGAATCAGTTAGCTGCCGCTGTCGACGAACGGGTTTTAGAAGACAGGCGCGAACGGTGGCGAGGTCTGTCGTCCGTCAAGTTGAGAAAGCTTAAAAACAAGCTCGCGCGACAGATGCCGATCCTAGACGTGGTGGAGTTGTTGGCCGCTGGGGAACTACTACGGCGATTCCTGAACACGCGGTATAACAGGAGTTACATCCCCTGGCATTCTCGACGCGCATTGATCTTCCTGAATATGCAAATGAAACTCGGTGACTTCGCAGGGCTCAACATGGACACCAACACCGCGAGTGGTAGGGGCATCCTCCGACTGGTCGCCCAAGTCTCAGCAACGGGTCCGCCATCCGCAGCAGTAGATCTTCTGGCCCACCACTTCAGGGACATCAGACCGGATGTCGCCTTCTACCGATGGTTCACTGCACGTCGGTAACCTGTCTACCTAGGTAGGGATCTTTTCGGGGTTTTCAAGAGTACGGGAAAGACGCATGGTGAAACCCAGCGCCTTCGCAGGAATTCTTGAGAGTTTATCAGCACTTTCTTGCTGAATACAACGGCGTTATGAGGATGGTGTCTCGTGGTTGACGACAGGTCAAAGTGAAGTGGGGTGAAGTGCGACAGATGACATTGGCTACGGGCAAAGCTTGGGCACATGATTACACAAGATATGAAACGACGGGATTGGCAGAATTTTGGTGCTTTCTTTGGACGAGGGAGCAGCAGATCTCACTGGCAAATGGTCGGTGAACGTTTGTAATGGTACTTAGCAATGGAATCCGCTTCATAGGCGAGCACCGCGCAGATTTAGTTTAGTTCTTTTTTCTTTGGCAGACACTCATTTGAAATCAAAGGCTAACCATGCCGTGTATTATAAATTGGAGCTATCTCTGGTTCAATGTGACTGCGTCAAAGATCTGAAAAGGAGAATGCGTCAGCGGGCCATCAATCTGTGGCATACATATAATTATCAGGAAAGACCACCCTGGTCAAGTTTGCGCCCCACTGTCAATGGACTTACAGCTAATCAAGATACTAAGGTTAAGCGTATGAGCTTGGTATCGATAAAGATATATATATAGATGGCATCGGAATCAGATGTGGCCTCAGGTGCTAGTAATACCTAAGCAGATTGAGCATGCCGTCCTCAACTCCCGGACTCTTCCCAAAGGCTGAGACCGAGATGCTCAGCTGAATGATGTGCACAGACCCCAATGACTGGAGAGAGGCGGAAATTCTGAGACTGCATGTGTGAATGAGCCAGGTGAATTATGTGCGTGGCGGGGTCTAAGCTTATCAACCGGGGCTTCTGCTAAGTACCTCCACCTCCTTGAGAATCCACAAACCTCCTGCCACAGACGTGACGCCAACCCACCACCGTTCGTTCACCTGAGACCAACCCAGGCCTTGTGTGCTGACAATCTCGTGTCTGGCGCCATGCACTTGTTGAACCCCAGCAATGTGGCAGCTCTGGTGTGGATGGTGGTTGGCCTCATCACCAGCAGCATCGCTAGCGATAGAGCACCACCCATCTGTCTGATGTATCTCACTGGGTAAGTACTATCACTTACCACTCACGCGACTCGAGACACACCCGCTAAGCTTCACCAGGCAGCACGACGTGATCCCTAGCGACGATGCCCTGATCAGTCCAATCACCCACGTCGCACTTGCCTTTATGCGGTCGGGCCTGTTTCTGGATTCAAACCGCACCGAATGGCCCAGCGATCGAAGCGTGGCCTCTGCGCGCCAGTTCTTCGCCGCAGGCACCAAGGTCTTGGTGGCCATCGGCGGCTGGGGTGATACGGACTTCTCCATCGCAGCTCGTGACGGCACGTCACGTAAGTCGTTCGCCAACAACGTGGCAAGGATGGTTGAGGCCACCGGTGCAGACGGTATGTCGCGTTTCCTCGGTCACATACGGACACCATCAAGGCTGACGGGCCCCTCGCTAGGCGTCGACATCGATTGGGAGTATCCGGGCGGGAACGGGGAGGACTACAAGCAGGTACCAAACTCGGAGAGGGAATGGGAAATCGAGGCATACCCGCTCCTCCTCGGCGAGCTCCGCTCCGCATTGGGCCCCCCCAAGTTGATCACGGCCGCGGTCCCGGGCATCGAGCGGGACATGATTGCGTTCGGCCGCAATGTCGTACACATTGAGCCCCATTTGGATTTCTTGAACGTCATGACCTACGATCTGATGAACCGCCGAGACGACACCACGAAGCATCACTCGAGCACTGCAGGCACCCGCAACACCATCATGAGGTATATTGCCGACAGGGTACCGCCCGAGAAGATCAACTACGGGCTCGGCTTCTACTTCAAGTGGTTCAAGGTCGACAAGGAGGACTGCGACAACGCAAGGACGCCGATTGGCTGCAAGACCCTGCTCCTGGAGGACCCCGTCACTGGCGGAGACCTCGGGCGAGCAGGCGCGTTCTCCTGGCATGACGAGGTGCCCCAGGATATGAGGAGCTCTTTTGAGCGGGCGCTTCTTCTTCGCGAGTATGATGAAGACGAGGGGGCAACGTACTACTACGACACGGAGGAGGCTATCTGGTGGACGTTCGACGACCGCAACAGCATCACGAGGAAAGTCGAGCAGTTGAACAGGGAGTTGAAAGTACGAGGAACGTTCGCCTGGGGCCTCGGGGAGGACGCACCGGATTTCAGTCGCTTGAAAGCTTTGGTCGGCGCGGTGGAGAAGCACGGTCAGTTCGACAAAGACGAGCTTTGAACGGCGGCAGCCACCGCGGCCACGACAAGCATCACGGATTTTGCGCGGGTTGTGAAACAAGACCGCATCTTTTGTATTGCTTTCTCTCAGTGTGCTCGTACCGTCTGGACGATCAAGATTCAAACCAAGATCAGTTTCAAGGGACTTGTGCAGCTTCAACGTTGCCCAAGTCTGTCATCTCAAAGCGGCACTTCGGATCGTTGCGAAGGTGGTCTGATTCCCTACCTCCTAACACCCTCTCCCATAACACCCACTTCTATGACAAACATACCTCTAATGCCATCATTTATAGCTCATACGCCTACGCCTGACTTGAAGGGCCAAGCATATAAGGTAGGTATGGTGTCAATCAGGTCTCCTGATGGATGATCTGGTTGGGGTATCTTGCATTCTCGAGAGGCGGTAACGTACTGGTGCGCAAGCCCTTGGCAGCCATTCTCTATGAATGTAAACGGGTACGTACCTCTCTAATTCCTATTCAACTACCGGTGCAAGACGTCTGCATTCATGAATGGAGATGTGACGTTCCTTGAGAACTGGAAACAGTAGAATCATCGCAGCTTTCACTCTCAAAAAAGTGAAGTAGAAGAATCTGTAAACAAATCGCCATGTTGGTGCCGTGTTGGGTTCAGTGTGCCGAAAGCAGCGCGTCGAGGTACCTCGGTACTTTGGTAGTTTGCAGCATGCCTGCGCCAGAGGCGGGCCGTCCCCCGCGGCCGGCTCCTAGTGTATAAAGTGACTTGGCTGCTTGGTTGAAAATCTTCAGTTTCTTGACTAGGCGTGTCTGGTCAACTTTTTAAGCAGCCCGATCCGAGGACCACCCACTGCAACTCCACCTCGCTGCATGGCTCGTTGAAGAAACGCCAGGGATGGACCGTGTCTGCTGAGATCAATTGACCTTGATGCAATAACACGCGCACCATGTTTGAGAACCTCTGCACCCTCCCGCTGACCTCGGACCTGTTCACCCAGGCCGTCCACCCGACCGAGCCCGTCCTGACCGTGGGCCTCTCGAGTGGCCATGTCGAGACCTTCCGGATCCCCTCCTCGGACAACGACTCGGACGAACACGTCGACGAGAACAGCAGCATCACGAGCGGGAAAGGCCTGATCAGGAGTGTATGGAGCACCCGGCGCCACAAGGGAAGCTGTCGCAGCCTGGCATATAGCTACGATGGCGAGTGTACGTCCGCGTCCGACCTGGAACAGCTCAGAAGATGTGGCTGGGACCCCAATGGCTGACACCACCAACCACCACAGCTCTCTACTCCGCCGGCACCGACTCGGTAGTCAAGCACTTCTCGCCCGAGACGGGCAAGGTCATCTCCAAAATCAACATCCCGCCCCGCGGCTCCTCTGCCGACGACCCTGCCATCATGCGCGTCCTCAGCCCACAGAACCTCCTCGTTGGCACCGACAGCGGTGCCTTGTACATCTACGACCTACGCGACAAGCTGCGCGCCGAGAAGGACCCCAGCTCGAAAGACCCGCTCGGCTCGATCGGTGCGCAGCCCGTTCGCAAGCATTTCCCACACGACGACTACGTTACCAGTATCACGCCACTGCCGCCCAGCGCAGAGTCGACATCCGGCGTTCCTCGTCAGTGGGTCTCGACCGGAGGGACAACACTGGCGGTGACCGATATCCGGAGTGGCATCATCACGAGGAGCGAGGACCAGGAAGACGAGCTGCTGTGCGCGGAACTGATACCTTCCGGCCTGGGCCCCAAGAAGCTGCGAAGTAATGCTGTCGTGGCTGTGGGGACCGGCTCTGGCGTGCTCACAATCTGGGACCGGGGTTCGTGGGACGACCAGCAAGAGCGCATCTACGTCGCAGGTGGGCGCAACAAGAAGGACGGCGAGAGCCTGGACTGCATTGCGCGCCTGCCAGACGAGCTCGGCTGGGGCAAGAAGGTCGCTGTGGGTGTGGGCGACGGCAGCCTCGCGATCGTGGACCTGAAGGCGCGGGAGACACAGGCCGTCCTTCGACACGACGATATCGAGGGCGTCGTGGCTGTCAATTTTGACTGCGAGGGACGCATGATCAGCGGCGGTGGAAGGGTCGTGAAAGTCTGGGCTGAATCCGACGGAGCAGCCAACGAGGATGGGGAAGACTCGGGCGCAGAGGACGGAGCCAACGGCAGTAGTAAGCGCGCAGCCGACAGCGATGATGACTCAGATGACATTGATGACAGCAGCGATAGCGACCGCCCGAGGCCGAAGAAGAAGAGGAAGGGCGGTAAAAAGGGCCAGCCACTGGGCGAGGCGTTCCCTGGTCTAGATTAGGACCTTAAAAAAGTTCAAAAGCCGGCATGATACCCACCAAAACGCGTTTTCACAGGCCGGGCCGCGACTCTGTGCCGAAGTCTAAACGTCTGTCTGTATATTAACTGGACCAAAGGGACGTACACGCCAGATGGAGCTAAGAACGGCGTCTCTGCTCATATACCTGTATCACAATATGGGCCCCGGTCGTGTCTGACGAGACGGGCCCAAAAACTTCCAACTCTATGCTGACATCTACGACGTTGCCCATCTCATGCCTCGAACCAATTTGAAATCATGCACCAGGCCGCGAGTAGTCGAGAGCCGTAACTCGCTTCCACACCTCCCTCACCAACCGCTCTTGGCCCTGCCTCGAGGTTTCTGTAGCAGAGGACCCAGCGGGCCGTATAGCGAGGTACAGCCTGCTCCCGAGCCTCACGCCGGGGATCTCTGCCGTGGCCGGGTCCTTTGGCGGGTTCGCCGTCGTCACGAGGCCGCCGGCCTCCTCGAGGATCGCGATGCCCGCCGCGACGTCCCACTCCCAGCAGCCGGCCTCCCACCAAATGTCAAAGGAGCCCATCGCCGTGTAGGCCAGGTCCAGGGTCGCGCTCCCGAGGCTCCTCACGCCGTGCACCATCCCCCCCTTGCCCCCTCTCCCGCCCACCTCGACGGCCATGTTTGTGAAGCTCTCGAGCTTCCGGCCCAGGTTCCCCTCCCCGGAGTCCGGGTCCCGGCGGTCCTTGCCCCACTCGCAGCTGAATACGCAGCCCTTGGGGGCGTTTGCGGGTATGGGCACGCCGGGCACCAGGGGCAGGCGCTGTGTCTCGTTGAGGAGGGCGCCGCGGCCGCGGCAGGAGGTGAAGAGCTGGCCCAGGAAGGGCGCGTATATGACGCCTATCACCGGCCGCCCTTCTATGATAAGGGCTATAGACACGCAGAACATGGGGAAGAGGTGCGTGTAGTTCACGGTGCCGTCGAGCGGGTCGACGCACCACGTCGGTTCGTCATTGATGAGGTACTCCTTTGAGGAGCCGGCGGAATATGTCTCCTCCCCGATGAATCTGTTTGACGTGTTGAGTACCTCATGTCATCAGGGACCAGTTCGAAGTGACTCACTTATGGCTGGGGTACGTCTTTGATATCGAGCTGTGGATGAATGCCTCAACATCTAGTGAAGAGTGTGTTAGCCAGTACAACGCAACTGGGGCATACACAAACATCGCGTACCTGTGTCTGTTTTCGTCACGATATCGACAGCATTCTCTTTCTCAACGGACTCATGTGCTGCCCCTCCAGTTGCCATCCGCAGCTTGGCTGCGTCCATGAGCATCTTTCCCGCATCTTTGCCCAGTTGCACAGCAAACGCGTATATCTCGTCCAACTCCGTTTCGCCAATTTGGGGTGCCATTGTCTAAGAAGAAGGACAGGACACACAAGGGCGCTATGCAGAATCCAATATCACATCTAAGTGAGAGGACGGCCAGAGCCAAGCAGGACACTTTCACTGAGCGGTAATGGTCGTTCAGGCTCGGAACCCCGCCAAACCCTCGTAAACGCCGCTGCCAACCGAGCGGTATGTTTCCGCTGTAGCGGCATGATTGCCCTGCAACCCCACTGTAGACTACTCGACAGTGCCCTGTAACCATAGCACACTGCGCCCACCGGTTGGTTGCCCGAGGTCTCTGTGGAAACCTTAATACGTCGCTCACAACTCGAAACCCCAACATTGACTTACAGGCCCTCCCCCTCCCCGCCCTGCACCACCTAACAAGCTCCATGAGGCCAAGAGGAACCATTTTCTCTTTATGTACTGCTCCTAGAAACAGTCTACACAGGGTCATCGTCGGGAGTTTCACTTTACTTTCGACGCGTACGACCACACCACCGGATCAACGCTGGACAAAATCACTCATTTGTCGCAAGCTGGTGGATGAGCACTCTTCCGTGCCGGGAGAGCCTTTAGCCAGAAGACTCCCCCTCCCTCCTGCAGGTGTCCCGATCCGGCCCTGGGTTCTACCAGTCGACGTCACGCCTCGAACCAGGCTCGGTGTCGACTAGCTGCGCCTAACTCCGTGTGTACGGCCTAGAGCACACGATGGGGCCCGGCTGTTGAAGGCGGCATTCGTGGCTCGCTTACACGAGAATATGTTGATCGATATATGTCACTGCAGCTGCTGCATGTCAAAGGTAACGGGGGGGGGGGGGTTACCCTTAGAGAAACAAGACCCTGCCACTATTTCCACACGTAGTAAAGGTCAAAATAAATTGTCTTGTCACATCCCACCATGGCGACCCGCGTCCTCCTCATCAACGGCCCAAACCTCAACCTGCTCGGGACCCGCGAGCCCCAGATCTACGGCTCGACAACCCTCGCCGACGTCGTCTCCACGGCAGAGTCCCAAGCAAGGTCCCTGGGCGCGACCCTCGAGAGCTTCCAGTCCAACCACGAAGGCGCCATCGTGGACCGCATCCAGGAGGCCGCTGGCTTCGGCCCCAACGGCCACCATAACAAGGAGGGCAAAGTCTCGGCCATAATAATCAACCCCGGCGCGTACACGCACACGAGTGTAGCGTATGTGACGAGACTTTTTCTTTCTCCATTTTTTAAGCCTATTTTTATTGTCTTGTATTCTTTTTCTCTCCATCTCTAGCGGAAATTCCGGTTTCATGAGTGTCCTCCACCGCCCGCTGGGAGGGGGATTCCAGTGCCTTCGCCGTTACAGAATCAACCCCCCAGGTTGCCTAGGCCCAGCACTCGGGGGCATAAAAGCATATGACTGACAAACAGCAGCATCAGGGACGCGCTTCTGGGTGTGGAGATACCCTTTGTGGAGGTCCACGTCTCCAACGTGCATGCCAGGGAGCCCTGGAGGAAGCACAGCTACTTCAGCGACAAAGCAACGGCCGTCATCGCCGGGCTCGGTGTCTATGGGTATCAAGCTGCGCTGGAGTTTGTGGTGAAGCACCTGAAGCGGTGAGGTCTCACCGAGAAAAGGGCTGTCCGCCATATTTCTCATGGATTTAAAAATATAGTCTTAGTCTGTAGACCGCCTCTTTATTTTTGACTCTTGCGGCGGTGTATTACTACTGGTTTCCCACAGACTCCTTGTCTCCTTCATTGGAGTCTCCTTAACGTTGGTGCCAGGGCTGTAGTCTTACATCGATGTCTACAAGTTTCGCTATGGGTCTGAACATCGGCATGAAATCCTGCCAGGATCCCGCCCCAATCAGATGCTCTTCCTAGGTACGCAAGTCTTTTTGCTGGCACGGCAATCATGTGCCGCCGCGTGACAGGCAGCAGTTGTCGGCTGAGCCCTTCAAAATCTTCCAGCAGCGAGTCCTACGAGCTTGTGTGAGCTGGCCATGGCAACTACAAAGTGAAATTTCTGTCTTATTTAAACCATGATAATTCCCAGCCGAATGTGCGGCTTCGATTGCGGCAATAGCAGCCATTTATTCAAGCACTTGTAAATAATTGGACGGCACCGAAAATAGATAACTTTTTGCACACCTAGGTACCTGGATGGCTATCGCCTTGCGCAGAACTTCTTCGATCAACGTTGCTCGAACTGACTTCCCAACCATATCTCGAGGCATATCTAGCCGCAATTCTAAAGACATATCTCTCACTGCACATGCAATGAGTATCTTGAATCATTTTCTGTCGGGTAGCCCACTGCACCTACATACATCCCTTGAAAGCCTTGAATCACCCCATGAGTCTTGATTTCGTCTTGAACCGTATCTCATGCATACCAACGTACATAGAAGTCTGACCACTTGGGCACTCACATAATGTAGCAGTAGCAAGGATTAGGTAGGTTTACAATTCGGAATGGTCATTGAGGAAATAATTGAAAATGCTCAATCTAACTTGCTAGTGCCTAACCTGAATGTCTGTGAAAATCATCCCCAAATGCTGCTGTCCTTCGCCCCGTCTTCCGGGAGCTCATTACCTACTCATTTTCCGAAGTCAACCACCTTGGACCTGAATCCCTGGACCCAGGCAGACACCGCCTTCTGCGCAGTCTCAAATGTCCTATCCGACCGGGAAGCGATTAGCGAGGAGAAGGCGGCGGGGTGAGGTGCTTGACGTACTGCGGATAAGGAATTACCGTGGCGCACGGCACAGGGCCGGGCTCGTCCATCTTCAACCTCATGTCCCTGATGATCTTTTGCCAGGAGACGGCGCCGCGGCGGGCTAGCTCCTCGGGGACGTCCTTGTCCGTGTCGCCCATGCGGCGGTTGAAGAGCTCCAGGCTGACCCAGCCCTTGAAATTGAGCTGGTTGAAAATGGTCTCGCAGATCTCACGGATGGGCAGGTAGGCGCCGTGCTCGGTCTCCCCATAGAACAGGCGGCAGTTGCGGCTCCAGCTCATGCGGGCGGGTTGCCCGGCGTCGTAGAAAGCATGGCCGGGAAGCAGTGGCTCAGAGAGCCTCTCGGCGTCGACGACCTGGACGTAGAAGACCTTGTGGATATATGGCTTCAACTCCCTGACTAGCGTCTCCATGGACTGGCGGACATTCTCCTCGGCGTTCTCGCACTTGCCCGAGGCTGCGCAAGGGTCGGCGTATATCCTGGCCGCAATGTTGAAGGTGTCGAGGCAGAGGCCGAAGTTTTCCCTGTCGATCTTCTTCACAATCTCCCACGAGGTCTCCCACAGATCTGAGCGAGTTCCGAAGCAGAGGGACTCGTATACATATCGGATGGGAGGGGAGGCTGCCGCTCCGATGTCTGCGATCTTCTGAAGGTCGGAGACAATGAGGTCCATGTCTTCGGAGACCTGCTCTGCTGGTAGGAATGATGAGGGGACTTGGATCATGTCGGTACCCAGCTCGTGGGCAAGGTCGATCCAGAAATATAATTTCTCGATGTGCTCGTCGTGTGCTTTCCTGTCTACAAGACCTTCGTAGAGTGAGAAGGGCTGCAAGCAGATGATGAACAAGTTACGCTCGGCACAGAGAGAGCGGATATATCGAGCAGTCTCCAGCTGGCCTTCTTTTGAAGGGGGCGCCCCGGTCGCAGAACGGGCGGTCGCTTCCTCAATCAGGTCCTCGTAGAACAGTTCGATCCCCTTGTAGCCATATTTCTGGGCCATGTTGAATTTATGTGTGAGGGAGTGGCCAGCTGTGCCACGGCCCAGCGACATGGAGGTGATTCCCAGCTGATACGACATTTTGAGCGGTGTGTTGTGGATTTTGAACTAGGTAGATGATGGAAGTTGATGTGCAGTAGAATTATATAATAGCACAAATTTTCTTGCGGGTAGTTGCGTAAATTTGGGCAGCGTATTTCCTCAGTTGTGTACTTTGAAGACAGTGTAAGCGAGGCTCTACAAAGGGCAAATGTACTGTAATGAGACAGATATGATTGAAGAATGGGGGTGGTGCTTCTGATCGATACTGGAGAAGGAAAGGCTCCGTCTTTATGTGCTGGGACTCCAGGAACACTTGCAGAACAGCACAATCCACCGCCACAGGTGTGGTGACCCGCTTCCCACGTGTCTCACTTTCTGCGAGAGGTTCAATCAACCCCGTTTTCGCAGCTGGTATGCACAGGCGAATCTCACATGTGTTCGATAGCAAGGAACTGAAATGGAACCACAAAGCGCGAGCACCTACCTGGTTACCTTGAGGTCTCGTCGGCCATACCCGAAGGACGGCTCACTTTCCTTGCTTAGTAGTAGATTTACGAACTTCGAGCTCGTTCAGGCACAGATCAGGTAAAGTTACCTGTCATGCGTTTGCATTCAAGATTGGTCGAGGTGCGGAAGCCTTGGTCTAGAGGAGTCAGCTAGGGCGACGTCTGAGCTCTATCTTGATATGGGCTTACAATACAAACTCGTGGATTTCTTGGGGTTGTGGCGATATGACAGGCAGACAAGATGACGGTTTTTTGGAAACGCAGCCCTGTGGAAACGCAATTTATTGATCGTGAATCAATATCGTGAAGTGCGCGGTTGACCGAAGGACAACAAGGCTCTACAACAGCAAAGAAAAGTCAGACATCGCTTTTTATTGGGCCACTTCCAAACGGACTTGCCTTCGATGTTCTGCGCCACAAGGACGTGCTTGCTATTCTGTTGGAACGGATGTGTGAATGACTAGATACGTATTGAGCAAGTAAATACTGTATACGTGTATGCGACCACCGCTGCCCACACGGGAGGCCGTCCTTATGTATCGAAATTGATTACGCAATGACGAGACACGCAAGACCCCCTTGGCGTCTTGCCCAAGATAAGCGTGCGTGACAGTGACCATTTGCTCTCCCACGAGACATTGGTTGACAGGGTGTATGTGGGTGTGGTAAAAGTGATAGTTGCAATGCCGGTGATGTCAATGGCCGGCTAAACATTCAGTACGCCTCACCGACCATTGGTCTAGGCCGGAGCCACACTAGGCTGCCCAGAAGTCACCTGTTAGGTGGTGTGCACATTGATGGATTCCTCCGGGTGATGCAATATGGCCCGGCTTCCACACCAGGGAGCAGAGAATCGGTGACACCAATTTCGAGCAGAGGGGTGGGGGCTATAGTACTGGAACAAGTTAGTTTATCCATGCGGTGCGTCCCAAACAGGTCTAGATCGCAAAACTCCCCGGGTCAGTCTCTAGGTTTATTGTACTCAAGCAATCCTCTGGGGTCCCCAGATTGTAGACGGCGTTTGATAGGTGTTCTCATCAGGCACCCAATGAGTCGGATCGTTCCAAAAGATAAGAATTGGATGGAAGTATAATAATCATCAGGATAGGTTTGGTTTTACTGAAACTTGAACTGTTCTGCAAAGCAGGGCTGTCTCAGGCGTCACAGCATCCGCGCACACGCTCAATAGACTCTGACTCTCGGAGACTTTGGCCGTATCCGACCCCGAGGGAAAGAGTCCGCGGCGGCCCCTTCTCCACTATCTTGGCTACGGACGAGTGGAGGCTGAAAAGCCTTTAACCCCTGCGGGAAAGTATTCACCCGCGAAAACGGAACGCGAATTCTCGCCAACTCTTGAGTGGCACTGCATAATTCCAGACAAGTAACCGGTTGTACCATCTCGGAATATGGACCATCCATCCCTTTGTTGTGGATCTCGTCCATCAACACAGTCGGGGACTTGGGTCAAACGCCTCGGCGGTAAGACAAGATGTCCCCGCCACCTCGGAAGAAGAGGCGCAGGAGTATAAGGATCCGGATGGGGTCCGTTACTTTACTCTGTTTGTACATCGGCATCCCCAGAGCCGCCCCTAAGTTTTGTTGACGCAGAATACTGTCTCCCAAAGTACCCGACACCACGGAAGCCCCCCATCACCCTTGTTAATTCAGTACGGTCTCGCACATGCCTCACTCCGTCAGCTTGGAACGTCCATCCACCGGCATCATGGCGACCATGACCGTGTCATCCACCATCACAGCTACCACAACCCACAGCGCTCCACGGCGTAAGGTGCAGCAGCACTCAACAAATGCGCCCAAGATAGACCACTTAGATAGACATGGCTATCTTTTCGGCCAGAAGATCGCAGCATCCATGTCTCCACTGCTACACGATGTCGTCTACCGAGAACTCGGGCTGAACTGGGAACAAATACGACTGGATTCGACAGATATGAACTTGTTCCTCCAGCTGCGTCAACACCCGAAATTCTATGGTCAGCCTACCTTCGAGTGACAACGTGACGTACCGTAGCCAGCGCTAACCCCAAAAACAGGCGCCGCGGTAACAATGCCACACAAAGTCGCCATCCTGTCACACCTGGATGAGTTGACGCCAGAGTGCCGTGCTGTGGGCGCCTGCAACACCATGTACATCCGCGACGAGCCAGATCCCTCGTCGCCAACAGGCTTCAGGCGGGTCTACTGCGGGACCAACACCGACGTCGTCGGCGTCCGTGAGTCGTTCCTACGGAACGTCCCCGCCGAGAGGCACGACTCGGTCTTCCGCGGCCGGCCGGGCCTTGTCATCGGCGGCGGCGGCGCGGCGCGCTCGGCCGTCTACGCGCTGCGCAAGTGGCTCGGCGCGACGAGCATCTACCTCGTGAACCGCGACAAGGCCGAGGTCGACGCCGTCGTGGCCGAGTGCTCGGAGCGCGGCTACGGCGGCGGGCTGGTGCACGTCGAGACGGTCGAGCAGGCGCGGGGGCTGGAGGGCGCGGGGGCCATCGTGGCGTGCGTGCCTGACTTCCCGCCCGTGACGGAGCTGGAGAAGCAGGCGCGCGCGGTGACGGAGGTGTTCCTGCGGGAGAAGGAGCACAAGGGTGCTATCCTGGAGATGTGCTACAACCCCACGCCCTTCACGGCGCTGGGCAAGTTGGCCGAGGATGCGCGCTGGCAGGTGATCCTCGGGACGGAGGCTATGATATACCAGGGTATAGAGCAGGACAGATACTTTACTGGGCGGGGCACAGAGGAACTCCCCGTTCAGAAGGTGAAGGAGGTGATTGATGCTCAGGTTGCGCTGAGGGCCCAGGCTCTTTCATGAGGTAGCATGGCTCAGCCGTCAGCCATGGTCAACAGGTTATTCAGCGCGTTTGTTACATGGTCATGACTTCATCCCGATAGACACCGACAAGATCGACCCAAATCGTTGCCATAAGATACCATATAGACCAGTATACGAAGTTGATGACACTCTCAAACGTTTGCTAGTAACCAGCTAGGTAGTGTGACACTTTGCATGGATTGCAGTACATATGGAAGGAGAGTGCAACGTTGTCATTTCGGTTGACTTGCCCTGACAACTGACCCTTGTCTTTGAAATATCCCGACGGCTCTCAGAGCTTGTTCCGGGCTCATCGGGGCACCTTGAAGTGCTTTTCAGTCACATTGGATGATGTTTCGCCCCCAGATCAAGATGTAGTAGATTACTCTTGTGATAAACACCGACGAGCTCTGCATACTCTCTTGATCGAATCCAGAAATCTTCCATGTGGCGAGGAGGAGGCGAGCACGCGACTTCTTCCAGGGTCCACCTTGCACGTGCGTGTGTGCATGCAATTCTACCTCAGTACCCAGATACCTACAGCTTTTAGTTTCCACGCACCTACTACTACAAACATTTGTAAGGAAGCAATGAAAGTTTCAAGTGTTTCTGATAATAAATAAATATGTGGTGGTTATTTCAGCCCCAAGTTTGCGGGGTGTTATATTACGGGGTTTAATAGTAACTAACCCCTAATCCCGGCAAAATTCTTGGCCTCAAGTCCTAACCCGGAGGTCAAACTTTCGCCTCCAACTTGTCTTATCAGCTCCCAGAAGTCCCGGAAGACCAGGTCTTGAGATCCATGACCTCTATTCTTCGTCTTCGCAATGTCGGGGTTTGACTTCCGGGACGCTGAGATCATCGACTGAGAATGGTCTCGAAATCACCATCCTGACCGCCGACCATCGGCACCCCTGGGATGGCATTGAGCTTAACAAGGGACAGACACCCGAGGACAATCCAGAAGTCCATGAGAACACGGCTCCATGGAACACAAAAGTCCTCGGCTACGTCCGCAAACTATCAATGACACACGACCCGGGGCCTATTATTGCACATTGCGAGTCATTCTTAATAAAGCGTGATCTGATCATCAAGACAGCTGACGAATACGGCGAGTTCTACAACCTCATCGAGCGAAACAGTCAGGTTCTGGGCTGGCTTGGCCACAGCCTGCTTGACTCCGAAGGCCGCGTGCGAACGGAATTCAAGGGAAAGGGCATCTGGGGGGTCGACAGCGATTACTCTTGGATCCTGATGATCACCAAGATCCTAGTCGACCATGGAGTACAGGGCCAAGGCATCGGTAGGCAATTGGCTGGAGCTGTCATGGGCCAGGTTCTGCTATGGGCTGCAAAGCAGACTCATCCGCGCGCGGTCCTGACGATCGCAGAGCCCCAGATCCTCAGAGAAGAGAAGGATAGGTTCCAGAGCACCCGGCGCCAGTCTCCGGGGGACATGTTAAGCTTTATCGGGAGTTCTCTTGAGCGAGCAAAGAAATTCTGGAGATCTTGGGGGTTTGTCCAGCTGGGCAAAACGGACTACTATGCCTGGAGACGATCGGTAGATCCTCATCCAGCTCTACAACTCCCTCCTTCCGAGGGAGAGAAGAACGATGAGGATATTGCTGCAGACTTGGAAACTTTGTTCGGTGGTGAAGCTAAGACCCTGGGACCTGGCCCCTTCTCACTTGCAAGCCGACATGCGTCCCCCCCCCCCCGCCCACCGAACAGTTCGGAATTTTGGCTCACGCAGAGATTTATGCACAGCGGAGAAAATGCGTGACTTCTACCGGAGACAGTTCACGCAGTGAGTTACATTCAGGCAGCAGGAAGATACTTGGAGTGTGGAGCAGGACATGAAGCGTAACATATCCTCACCACATTTCGGCCCCGGGGAATGACGGATCGAGCGTAGTGAAATGAACTCTATTATAGAAACAAGAATTGAGCTGTGGAAAGTTTAATTCCGAGCTATATATATTTATAATATAACTTTTAAATTCAAGTTTATTTATTTTCAGAAACTTTTAATAATGCTTCTTTTTAAATGTATTTCATTTTATATATTTATATATTTATAAAAAACTTATTAGTTTCTATGCACGGGCGTGGCCATGTACGGTGCTGGCCACAAATGTGCCAAGTGGGCCAGTTCAATACATTATACGGGTGAGAGGTGGAGCATCCATATACCCACCAGTATGGTGCCGTCGGGTAATGCACTTGCACACTACACAATAGCATGGCTCTCCACCATCCCCTTCAAGAGCCTCGTAGGCGACTGGTGCGCTGGAGCAAGGGCCAAGGAAGGCCCAGACCATGTATAATCAGGGTCCGCCTCTCCCGGCTTTCATCCTTGGGGGGGGGGGAATACTATTGACAGATCAAAAGGGATGCCGTCTAAGTCTGTCAAGCTAATGGTAGTCAGAGCTATGTCCAGACAAGCGCGAGCTAGGTATTAGATGTTTGGCGGGCAGAGGATGTCTACGCCGCTTGAGGTTCCCGCCGATATCATCATGAACGTCAGTATCCGGGCAGCCTTCGCCCCTGTGGCTCAGAGGACCAGGAGCGGGTTTCGACGCAGCCACGCGGATCAGTGGAATAACTGTTCAGCCTGGGATTTTTTCAAGTACATTCCTCTCGACAGAGGCTAATCATCTGCCGGCATGTTGCTTCAATAGTCCGCGCATTCGGGCAAACAGTCGGTGTAAATTCTTGGGGGGGTCGGGGGGTCGGACGCAGTACGCTGGCTGAAGATAGCTTCTGCCGATAATGGCCCATTTTCCCCGTCTGATAAATTTTCAGCATGATGGAAACTGACTCGCAGTTTGATCTTTCAACTTTACCGGTTGAAGATACAACCGCTTCCGCGGTGTTGTCCGCGGAATAGGTGTGTGGTGGGCATCTGGGAGTGGCACCTTTGGTGGTGTGTCACCCTGCGGTACACATGTCAAGGGACAAAGAAGTTGGCTAGAAAGCCCTAGTGCTTGCTAGTCAGGAAGAGCGTCAATTCGCCTTGCTGGGAGTGCCTGATCCAAGGCGCTTTAGGGAGTAAATAGGGCCCCCGAGGCACCTGTGGCAGAGTCTCCTGATTGCATAGCAAGGGGTCAGTCTTGTCTGAACTTCTCGATTGACGCCCGTCGCCGCGTAAAGAAACATGTGTGGTCAGAAGACACAATTCCCTGCAGGCACGGTGAGCCTCCTTGACAGACCGATGGGCAAGTCTCGTGCGAGACGCGCTTCTGTCAACGCTGTGTCTTCTTGCATGTGTCAAATTTGAAGTGGAGCAGTAATGATCCAGAGCGCTTGATGACATTTTCCTGCGGTAACCAACACCATCGCGTTTGCGTAAATAATGATATCTTTCCTCTTGCCACCTCTTAAGACAGGCAATGCTCTGTAAGGCCTGGAAGGTGGAGCTCTGGGGCTTTTCTTTACGATGTCAATTTGAGACGGGAATAATGAAGTGATCAACATAACTTAGCCTATACGTTTCGCTAAGCCTAAGAAGGATCCAACGGCGACAAGGCTCAACTAAAGAGAGACAGTACAAGCCACGGGCATTTGACATGAAAATCATCTTAGGCCATATAGGAAGCAGTCATGTTGGCAAGTCATTAGAGTTCGGACACGAATAATCATTCTTTTCTGTAATGAGCCCCGCCTATGGTAGGTAGTCTAGCCGAGGCCCCCTTCAAGAACAAGTACAATTAATAAATGATGGTATCACGCACACCAAAGACACCCGCTTCAAACAAATGCCCAGAAGGACCGCCAAGATATCCTACGCCATGTCCCTCTTCAGGTCCGTTTCCTCGAGCTGGCTCACGCCAGCCTTTTCCGACTCATTCCCCATGTCCAGTTCCCCCGCGTTGCGCCTGAACTCCTCGTCGTGGATGCGGAGCTCCTCCATGATGACCTTGTTGGCCTTGCGCACCGGCTTGATCTCGAACAGCCTGTCCATGGTCTCGAGCGGGATGGACTTTGTCTCGGGGAGGAGGAAGAAGACAAAGACGGCCGAGAGGATCATGAGCGAGGCGAAGAACATGTACACGCCATACTTCATGGCCAGGAACATCTGCGGCGTGAAGCGCGAGATGATGAAGTTCCAGAACCAGTTGGACGCGGCGGCGGAGGCCTGCCCCAGCGAGCGCGTGTTCTGGTCGAACATCTCCGAGTTGACCACCCAGGGCGTGCCGTTCCACGAGGGCGTGTAGAAGGCCGTCCACAGGTAGAAGAAGAACATGGCCGCGATGCCGCCCGAGGAGAGCTCGCCCGAGGTGTTGGGGTTGCCGGCGGGGTCTGCCACGCAGATGTAGACGCCGATGATCCACATGCAAACCGAGCCGCCCAGGCTGCCGTATATGAGAAGGTTGCGTCGGCCAAAGTTGTCAATCATCCACCTGTGAGAGGAAATTAGTTATCGATTCATTTTGGAGTTGATGTTCAGCGAGCCAGAGCGAGGAGAGAGACCTACAAGAGCCAGACGAATGTGAACACGGTCTTCACGCAACCAAATACACCGGTCGTCAAGAAGGAGGTGTTGGTGCCCGTGACACCGAGCCCCTTGAACACGGTCGGGGAATAGTAGTTGATGGCATTGATACCAGAACCGTTCTGCCAGAGGAAAAGCATGGAGCCGAGGAAGAAGCGCCACTGAACCTTGGGCTGCTTGAGCGCGGCAAAGGGCTTGAAGAAGCCGGCGCCGACGTCTCTGCGGTACCTGTCGAGGTCCTCGTCGATGTAGCTGACCTCCTCGACGATATATATGTCGTTGGGGCTGAGGTTCCTGATCCAGCAGAGGTTCGCCATGCCCAGCTCGCGGTCGCCCTTACTGAGTAGCCAACGGGGCGACTCCTTGATCCAGAAGGCACCGAACAGGAGCAGGCCTCCCGGGATAAGCTGGACCGCGAAGGGGATCAGCCACTGGGCGTGGTTAGCCGGGAGGGTTGTGTTGACGCCGTAGTTGATCCAGAAGCCGACTAGACCTCCGATCTGCCAGCCGAGCTCGTAGATGCCGACCAGGCGGCCACGGATGGCCGGCGGGGAGAGCTCAGAGATGAAGATGGGCACCATGTTGCTAGCACCGCCGACACCGATACCGGCTAGGACACGGCCGGCGAGGATCAGCCCGAGGCCACGGTCTCCATTGGCTCCGAGCATGAGGCCGGCCCCGAGGTTGAAGACGACGGCGAAGACGAAGAGGGACTTGCGGCGGCCAAGGAAGTACGAGGTGATATATGCAAACAGGGAGCCGAAGAAGGCGCCGGCCTGATACACAGAGACGATGTTGGCCTTGACGAGGGCCAGCCCTTCCTCGCTGTAAGAGTCAAACCTGAACTCCTCAACAAAGGAGGGGAGCGAGAGCGTCGTGCCGATGAAGGCAGAGTCGTAGCCTATCATGCATGATGCGAAGGAGGCGATGGCGGCGGTCGTGTAGACGCGCCAGTTGTACACGGCCTTTGGCGTGGGCCGGTCCTCCTTGAGTTCCAGCAGCGTCATGATGTCCAACAAAGGCCTGTCTCTTTCTCTCGTTGCAGTGCAGACAGATTAGAAGAGACAAGGGTTGAATGGCTGAATTGGTGAGGCGCACTGGAACGTGAGGCTTCAGCAATATGGCCGGACGCGAGGCACGGTTGATATATGAAAATATTTCACTGCGACCTGTGCCAGGGGGCTCATTCGTCGAAAAGGGGGATCTTGCGGGACCGTAGAGTCGGTATCGGTATTATTGACCATCACCAGGGATATCCCCATGGGCAAACACGGGGTCCCCAGAGTCTCGGCGTCTGGCCCACGTTCACACCCAGGACAAGGCCGACGCAACCATGGGGCTATACTTCTATCCGATCGTGTACTTCGTCTCGTGGCGTTCAGCTCTCGTCCTCAGCGCTCGGATGAGAGTTGAACCAGGTGGCTTGCGAATTGGCTCTAGTCCCCGAGCTCGCCCGCTAAAGGCCCGCTGACTCGTCGAATCCCCCCTCGACTATGTGTGGGATCCCCGCATCCGGACATGCGTGAATTGCTTCAGCAGGACGTAGTCGACCGGCTTGCCGACCCCACAATCCGGGGGAGTCTGGGGGAGGTCTGCACGGCTGTGCTGCCAGGTTCCGAACCGAGCAAGCCCGTGGCCAAGCGCTGACCGTTGACGTATCGGAAGCAGAACATTCTTCAGCAGGGAGCCGGCGAGGATTTGGAGTCTCGCGCCGGGGGAAGAACACTTAGCCACGCTGACCAGCCGCTTGGGTTGGTAGCCTTGGCGATCTGTCTAGCGCATGCTGGGTTTTCCTGGGTTTTGTGACTGGTCGCAACAGCTGACCTGTCTCTGCATAATCTGAGATCGCCCGGGGAGATAACAGGTTTCATTGCGGGGGCTATTGGCGGTGCTTTGCGGAAAAACTTACTCCAGAGGCCAATCTTTTGCATCATAACCCGCCGCGGGAATTCACATCCCCGGCCGCAGATCTGAGGTTGGGAGCATGATGACCAAGTCGACACACTGAAGCCACGTAATAAATCAACTAGAAAAAATCAACCCCGCTCCTCGGACACCTTTCGGTTTCCGAAACACACTTTTATCCAACTAGTTGTAAGTTGCGGACTGCAAGGCTGGCGACGTACCTTGGAGAAGATGGTTGTGAGCACAAGCCTTCTGAGCAATATCTGACGAAATATGCGCACATGCCATGTCGACACGGTTTGCTCGTCTTACCAACATCTCATTGCGACCATTGTAGTGGCCAAGAGAAGAAAGGACACTGCAAATTGAGTTCATGCGCACACGCAAATGGTTAAGTTGTTTTGATTGCATGGCAGTTCCCACGGACACGTTTTGGGATATGTACATTTGCCGTGGTTCTTGGGGGTATATGTAAGACGCATTTCAATGCCGCTTTGAGAGGCAGCCTCCTGTTGGCCGACCTCGTAGATGGACCATTCACAAGGCGTTGTCCTGTTCAAAAGACCGAAGGGCCGCTCCCAAAGGCTTGGGGTAAGACCGCCTGCGGTTCAAAGATCTATGCACGCACCCGTGGAAAGACTGATCGGAGCCATCTCATGGCTCCTGCTCTACTATGTTCTCTATTCGCGGCCTGAGGTGCGCAGGGTGCCGCCCTTGTTCGTCAGTGTAGGCCCTGAAGACCTCCCGCCTCATGAACCGCCGTGGTGCTCGGCGGCCCGTGAATAGCTCGAATTGGGCAAATCCTTGCTCCGGCAGGATGTCAAGGCCGTCCATCGTCACCCAGCCGCGATGGGCCTCTCGGTGGCTTTGGTCTAACAGTGGTGTGTGTAATGTCTTGTAGGCGAATTCGACCACTACGCCGCCAGTCGGGCTATGGAGCCACTGTGGGGGTAGTGTGAAGTAGGGAGCCGGCATGTCCCCAACGCCATGACCGGGTATGGCGGAGACAATGATGGTGGGCTGTCGCCATGTCTCAGGCCATGGATCTTCCCTTGACTTGAGGATGTGAAAGCGAGTCTTGACTTCTGTGTCGGGGCTAAATAGGGGTAGATCGTCCCTTGCTAGTAGCTTCGTGAAATGGTCGACGAGCTTTTGCGCATTTGAGTAACTGCAGTGTCAAAGGTCAGTAAACGCGTGGCAGGCCCAGTGCTATCGAATTCGAGACTTACGTGCGATTCAGAACGCATATGTTCTTCACCCCCATCTGCAGCATCGCGTACACGGCAGCTCTTGCCATACCGCCGGCCCCCACGACAAGGCCACAACTGGTGGACCGCACGGCATTGGCCGGCGAGAGGCCGCGACGTATACACGCCCTTATACCAATCCAATCCGTATTTTCTCCATACAATGCCTTGATCGGGCCGGCCCGGTTACGGCAATGGAAGAGACGGGCGTCCTCAGGGACAGTCCCATCTTTGTTCAGTGCGCGGATCGGGATGAGCGTATTGACAGCCCCGATTGCCTTTGCGTGCTTGCTCAAGGAGTGTGTGATGCTGATGATTTCGACCTTGAAGGGAAGACTGATCGAGGCGCCGGCAAAATATGGGTCCATCACAACCTCCTGCAGGCTCGTGATCGACGACGTGCTGTGCGGCCGGTAGTGGTGGGGTATCCCAAGAGCCTTCAGCGCAGCGTTGTGCATGCCCGGAGACAGACTGAAGGACACATTGCCACCAATAACGTAGAGGTTCATCGGGTCGAAGACAAACGACGAGTACAGACTCCGTGTTGCCTGGAGGGCTGTGATTGATGGATATGGGTAGGCTTCCTCGACATCGTGGCCTCCGCTCGTGGCCGAGCCGACCGGGAGGACCGAGGTCAGCACCTGATTGAAACAGGAAGACGTCTTCCCTTTCCTCCCAGTATTGTAGGCAATGACAGGCAGCTTCGGCTCACCCAAGTCATCTATTCTTGTGCGCAGAGTACCAATGTCGAAGTTCTCGAGGTGGTGGCTGGCAACCCGTGAGAGTCGTGTCAGCTCACAGCCCAGATCTCGTGCTTTTTGATATGCCCGGAGCCAGGAGGGGTCCATCCAAGATGGTGCTGGTTCTGTTCTTAACTGTAGGTTGCCGATGAGCTTCGAACGGCCCTTGGACAAGCGGATTTGCGAAGTATATTCGTCCTCCAGACGCAGGTCGACTGTCATGTACTCGACAGCCAAGCGCAGGCCGTGCTGTAAGTACGCCAGGTACAGGCCCTTCCAAGCGGAGTCATGCAGTGCTTGTTCGGGGAACACCACATGGTAGAGTATAGGAATGACAAGGTTTCTCCGCATGTCGCCCAGGGCCTGACTAATGGCGCTTGCGTGTCCAGGACAGAGACCGTCTTTGACTATTCCCGGCGCTGATGGTGAAACGAGGTCGTCGACGACGATCTCGATGGCATCCGCGCCGGTCTCAATGTTTTCGATGTCTACTTCTTTGGCCAAAAGGGCGGAGAGCGGAACCGATACAGCGTAGGTGAACTGTCTGTCTTCGGTGGGGATGGACGCCAAGGGGAAGGCGGACTCTATGAAGGGGATGGCTCCCTTTGGCAGGATAAGCGACAGGAATTTGAGGAAGTGCCTCTCGGCCCGCTTGAGGGTGAGGTATGGGGCAGGGGACCTATTGTCGAGCGCGTTTGCCAGGCCGTCGAGCGAGTCGGTCTTGTTGCTTTTGGCCATGTCCTCGGAGACATTGAAGAATTCAAAGTGGCTGCACCTGCGGAAGAAGAGGCCACTGGCGTCGAGCAGGGTCTTGAGCCTCGCATCGTCAGGTATCCCGAGATGATGTTTGATGGCTTGTTTGTCGCGGACGATATATATGATTGGGTGTAAGCTGCTGTATTCGCGCAGCAGGGCCTGGACATTGCGCTCCATCCAGGAGCATACTATGATGGTGTTCTTGGCACAACGGTGAAACAGGTCCTCGAGAACATCAGCCTGGCGACTGTGGTAGCTGGTCAGGCCGTGCTTCTTCTTGAAGACTGGGGTCGGGAGGCCGGTGGCGTCCTGGAAGGCCCTCTCGGCGTCCATGACCTTGCGCTTCATGGCGCCTGAGGCGATGATGGCCAGGGTGGACTTGCCGGCGCCGCGCAGCCCGGTGAGGACTATGGAGGCATCGGAGTCGAAGACCCTTGACGTAGCAAATTCCGGCGAGTGCTGAGGGGAGCTCGGGGCAGAACGAGAAGCTGTGTTTTCTGTTAATGACGGTGGCGAACAGTGCGACCGAGGGTAGGAAGAGGCGGCACGACATACCTCTGGAGGGCGAGCCGGCCGGTGTTGGCGGGGAGGGCTCATATGCGTTGACGATATGGCTCAAGAATGGGCTCAGCTTTCTCGAGACGGTCTGTCGTTGAGCACCGTCCCACTCGGTCGCGGCGGCCATGGCGGCAAAGTTGCGCTTGCTGCCAGCCATGACAGACGCCATCTTGACCAGCACGCCGGAGGGTCGAGGCGAGTGGGCGTCAGGTGCCGGCCATGTGGTTATGCCGACTGATGATGTTGCAGATGAAGGCGGGCTTGGGCCCAAGACGGCGTGGTCAGGCTGTGGGTATTAGAAGCAAGGCCGGATTGGTGTAGGCTGTTCAAGATGCAAGGCTGCGGGTCTGTTTGTCTGTCTGTCTGTCTGCCCCGTCGACGGCTGCGCATCACAGGCCAGCAGGGACGGCGAGATGGATGGAGTACTCAAGTGCCTCTTTGCGGCAGCTCCGCGGCTGAGTGGGCGGCTGGGGAGCCGAGCCAGGGAGGAGTGATTACACAGAATTGTGCGTAACACGCGAACTCGGAACCAAGGCCAGCCACGAATTACCTAGCCTGGGTAGTAGTAAGTGGTCTGGGCAAGTGAGGTGGGCAGAGACAGGAGACGGAGAGACTTGAAGACTGGGTCGGCTCGCCAACGATAGAGCAGCCAGAGCAGAAGAGAGCGACCTGACTGCTGGCAAAGCCCGACAGACCACGAAAGGGTCGACGGGCGACGGCGCTTGCGGGCAGCCAGGAAGTGAGGAAGCTGGAATATCGACCGGGGGTGGGGCCGCGGAGCTGGCCGCGGCTTTGAGGGTGTGTTCGCAAAAGTACGACGCATGCAAGGAGGATGCGAGGGCAGGGTCCCCAAGGCTGGGCGAGCACGCGAGGTGGGACGACAGGGTAGGCTGGCAGGCTGGGCAGGCCGGGGGCTTTGGCAGGGGGGTGGAAGAATGTTGGACGGGGGAGCTAAAAGGGGGTTAAGCAATTATCCTCGCCGAGCCCCCGGAAGAGCGTATTCTTCCCCCAGATCCGATCCACACAACACGGGCACAACCCACAACGTGTCTGGTCTGGTTCTGGTTCTGTCTTGTTCCTTGGGTTCTCACACACGCTCACACACACCAACAGTCACACACACTAGCCCCGTCCCGCAAGCAGGCACGCGCAGACATACACGCACATCCCGAGAGTGAGAGTGAGAGTGAGAGTGAGAGTGAGAGTGAGAGTGGGCGTGAGAGAAGGACCCTGCATTGATTGATTGATTGCATCTGGACCGTGTCACCTGTCTGTCGGCTGCCGAGGTCGCCTCGATCCGACCAACCACCAACCAAGTCCAGACAGACGATCCAATTGACCACCATCTCGACTACGGCCACCACATACACACACGCTCTCTCTCCAACACACACACACTCACTCACTCACTCACTCACCACTCACTCACTCTCTTACCGTCTTACTCTCTTACTCTTCTGAGCGGGAATTCATTCTCACGCCAACCGGTTCCGCCTCTACCTCACCTCATCCATCCCACTCCATTGCAGATCGCGCGCACGCCTGTCGCAACCAGCCCCGGCCGGACCCCGCCCGCGGATGAATGCTCGCTCTGCTGCCCACCACAATGACACGGAGATGAGATCGCCAGGGGGACACAACGCAACTCTTGGGCACGACGTGCTGCAGCCACGGGAAACAGACTAGCAAGCGCCTTGCGATGCCTCCCAAGCGCAAAACGGCATCGACCACCGACGCCGACCATCCCCCCTCCGCCACCGCGAGCCCCGCACACTCAAACCCCCCCTCGAACCGCGACGCGCCCGTCAAGCGCCAGCGCGTCTCCCGGGCCTGCGACCAGTGCCGCGCCGCCCGCGAGAAGTGCGATGGCATCCAGCCCGTGTGCTTCCCCTGCGTCTCGCAGAACCGCGCCTGCACCTACGAGGCCAACCCCAAGAAGAGGGGCGTCCAGACCGGCTACATAAAGACCCTCGAGGTTGCCCTGGCATGGCTCTTCGACAAGGTCCCCGGCTGTGAGGACTCCCTCGAGAACCTGCTGATGCACGAGGGCGGCCAGGGCCAGAGCCTGCTCGTCGGCAAGGACTCGGAAAAGTCAACCCGCCTGCACAAGAGGTGGAGGAGGAGCAAGGTCCACAGGGGCATCGACCGCATCCTCTCGGGCGGCGGCGTCTCACAGCCCCGCCTCGAATCCGACGACGCCGACAGCGACCCCGAGAACCCCGAAAAGGCCTCCATCGTCGTCCGCGGCCAGTCCCCGCCCGCCCGCTCTGGGCCGCCTGCCACGCGCATCGATGGCCACGCTATACCGGACACGCCCGGGCCCTTGGTGCTGCCCCCCAACCATTGGAGACTGCTCGATATCTACTTCAGCTACACGCACTGCTGGTTCCCCATCCTCGAGAAACAAGACCTCCTAAAGACAGTCTATCTGTACTCTCCGGAGGGCATTGTCATCCCCCGCAACACTCCTTCATCCGCCGCCCACGCCGAGCTCTGGGCTGCTATGGCTCTGGCCTCTTACCAGAACCTGTCGAGTGCCAAGCTCTCTGCCAGCAACCCCTCCGCTGATGCCGGGCACTCCCCGGACAGACTCTACAGCATCGCCCGGGCTCTCGTGCCCTCCGAAGAGGGCCAATTCGAAATACAGCATGCCCGGGCGTTGCTTCTTCTGGCACTGATTAGTGTCGGCAAAGGTCAGAAGACTTGCGCTTGGATACTGGTCGGCCTCGCTCACAGGATCGCCCTGGACGTCTCAGATCTCCATCTGGGCGATGAGCGCTTCTCGCGGCGGGTCACGGCAACGCTGATGGGCTGCTACATTCTCGATACCCTCATTTTTGTTCATCGCAGGGGCATGCCGAGCCTTGAAACAGCCGGGATCCTCGAGGGAATGAGTATCCCAGAGGATAACCTGGATGAGTGGCAGCCGTGGGCTCCATGCGACGGCTTTGGCCAAGGCTTCTCTGGACCCGCCACCCTTTCGCGGAGCCCAGCCTACTCATTGACGACCTTCAACCAGCTCTACGACGTCTTCAAGTTTCTACGGAAACGGTCCGTGCACAGGCAGAACGGCCGCTCCTTGGAGACTCCGGCCGAACTAACGATGCTCTTGCACCAGACAATAAAACCACGCCTGCCTTTTGGCAACTTTATAGTCGCTCGGGATTCGAGCTCGGCCACGATACCATCCGCTTACGTTCTGAGGGTATTGTTCCTGTGGGTCAGCGCATTGCTCAACTCGGCAGAGTCGCCGTGTGCTCTCATCCTAGAGTCTGTAGAGCAATACCTGGCCCAGTTCGGCCCTAGCGGCGCACCACCGTTCTTCGCAACATGCCTGGCCATGATGGGCCAGCACAGGAGCTTCGCCGACCTGAGCACGCAGAGCAGGGAGAGGTGGCAGTCCATCAAGGTCATGCTGATCATGATCTGGAGCCCCGCCGGAAACAGGCTTTCCGGCGAGCCCCGCCCAGGCTCTGCCGTCTCAAACCCTGCTGCTGCGTCGAATGCGACCATGGCCTCATCATCAATGCACACCTCGAAGAGCACGCCGGGAGTCACAACAGCAGGCTTCGTACCGACCAACCGCCTCCAGAGCCCGACACTCACATCGAAACAGCGCCCAACAAACACATCTTCTTACATGATGGCCCAGTATTCCCCATCCAACCCGCCAGCCCTCAACCAAGGGGGCAGCACTCAGATGAACAACGCGAACATGCACGCGATGGACACCACCAATACCATGCTCAACAGCGGCCACGGCCACCGGAGCATGGGCCAACAGCCACACGCCAACCCGGTCGCCGCGCACCGCGGCAGTTTCGGCGGGGCATCGATGGACTACGACGCCATCCTGGATGACCTCTCATCCATGGACTACATAGACCGCGTCGACGCGGACCCACAATTCATGGCGAACCTGGGGTTCGCACCGGGCTGCGATATCTCCGAGATATTGAACCGGGAGTTCGGGGCAATATGAACGAACATACAAATACAGGCGCACGCCGCGCCGCGCCGCGCGACGGTTTGAACGGCTTTGTGACTTACCGCGGGTCCCCCTGACCCCGTTGTTTATATATGCTATACTGTATGCGTGGATATAATGCATAAAAAAGCTACACCAATTGCTTCCTGATCGTCACGTAACAAGCGCGTGCTCCATCATCGCTGTCTATTGATATCATGTCGTTCCAATGTGCGACTTATCATCAAGTGCCCACCCGGACGAGCTGTCCAAGAGGAGTCAAGGCGACTGGCATGTTGAGCATCGCTCTCTGCTTTGGTGCCATGTGACATTTCCTCTGTTGTCTGGTACGATCCCCACCCCCCCCCCCCCGACCCGCTCCCAAACCTACGCAGAGTCAGGAGTTGCCTACAGTACAATTCTTCCCGATGCTTCTCCTTACTGCTCTCCTGCCAATTCACTCTTATGTCTTTGAACTCGCCATTTGCGCCCGGCCTTCCTTCAAGGTTGCAGCCAGTTTCATCTACGGTCTGCGTGCCGTATCAGACTTCAGGACCCAGCCGGAAGATGTGTATTTGTATTGCTCATTGGGCAGGGGAAAACACAGGGGTTGTCCATGTCTGTCAATTTTTGTCTGCGTCTACAAAAGTCTATTGCTATCATGACTAGTCTAACAAGGGCGGGAAAGGGGAAACGGAATACTCCGCGTCATTGGTGGTATGTGTAATCGGCCTGGCCATCAGGCAGGGACGGACCGGGACTTTGCTTCTCCCCGAAAACATCCCTCATACCACCGGCAATACCACGTGCCGCCGTCTCTCCCTCGTGGGCTAACCTTTTAAGTCGCCTCGAGAAGGGTTTTCATGTACTCAATGTGGACAGTCGCGGTGTATCTGCCGCGTCCTTCTTGTCCTCTGCTGTGTCGTTACAATATCCTACGTCTCCTTCGGCGTGAGATAATCTTAGTAGTTGATTGCGTGCCTGAGGCTAACGGCCATGACCTGTGCTCGGACTGTCCATGAATTAGCCGTCACTTTGAATCGACAGTCGCACATCTTTCAAAGCCGTTGTCCTCGAAGTCTGCTTCAAAAGTCGGACTCGCTCTCTTCGCCCCACGAATCCTCTCCTCCATCCCCGTCCCAATCATCCCCGTCCTCGGTTACGCCTCTGCTCGCTTGTCAACGAACACCTCCTCCTTTGACTGCTTAGGCCGCGGTAACTGCAACTTGTCAAATGCCACGACATAATTGTCCCAGGTCATTAGAAGCAACGCCCTCTGCATGGCGACCTCCGTGTCCGGCTCATCCTCCCGGGACGCGAGCGCGACGCCCTGGAGTACCTCGCGGCACATCTTCTTGGAGAAATACACCATGGCCTTGACTTCGTCAACGGACAGGTCCTTGTCATCGGCACGGACGACAAGGACCGCGTTCATGACAGGCAACTCGTCATAGAGGGAATTGTAGTCGAACTCTGGCAGAGCAACAGCAGTGTCATTCTCCAATCTGCGCATGAGGACCTTGGCAGGGCTGCAAGTCGATGGGCACCCTGCGCCAGACTCATCCACCTCAGCAGCCCTCATGGCGAGGCGCAAGGGGCGGCCGACCAACTTGGAAATCGGCGAGATAGCTCCCAGAGGCTTGGCCTCGAGTCCGCGGATCGCATGGCGGGCAGGAACATTGACGGCCGTGTAACGCTCCGACTCGTCTTTGATTTCCTGGTCAAATTTGATCCAAATGCCGTGTACGCAGCCGAAATTCGATCCAGACAGCGCATATGCATCCAAGCCTGGGCCATCCCAGGGTTCCATGCCGGCCATCTTGGGATAGAAGGCAAGCCAGTCAACGGTGTGACGAAAGTCGGCCATGGTGACGCTTCCGGCAAGCAGAGGCCGCTGGCGCTGTCGTGTTGGCGTCGAATCACGACGTTTCCAGCCCAAGCGTGGCGAGGCTTCTTGCCGATGGCCGTGACGGAGGTGAAGATTGACTTGTTCAAAGGAGAACCATCGAGCACATGCGTGTCGCGGCAAATGACTTGCAAGCCCAAGGACCTCTTTCCGACGTAAATTTCCGAACTACCGAGCCGCATGTTGAATCCAAACCCGGCGAACTGGGCGCCCTGACCGTACCTGCTCCCTTCATGATGCAGCATGTTGATGACGGGCTGAAAATCACAGTGGCCCTTCGGCGTCACCGGAAGAACAAGCAGCTCGGGCCTGAGGGAGTCCGCACGGAAGATGAAGGCTAAGTATCCATTCTTGATGGGGCCCAGCTCGTTCAGCTTGGCATACTTTGCGCAGAGAATCTTGTGGCATGGCCAGTCGGCCTTCTGGCAGCTGCTGTTGCAATACCAGGCACCTTTGCAGCGAGAGCATCGAGTGACCTTGTCGGACTTTCCGCAGGTGATGCAGTACTTCTCGGACTTTTTGTTGAACGAAACCTTGGTGGGGTCCTTGTACGTCGGAGCGGTGTTGTTATTTGGTTGGGAGGACATGGTGATGAATGCCTTTGTGACTTGGTCAGTGGCTGCTGCTCCTTCACGTGCGGTTGAGAGACATCATCATGCTGGGAGAAAAGTGCAAGCGCGAAAGGCGCTTACGATGCGAAGCCTGACTAATGTAATGATGAGTCGAATGCTCCTGGTCATAGAAGGGGGGAGGACGTAAAATGGGTGCCAGACAGAGAGCGGCAAAGGTAGAGAAAGAGCAGGAGAAGGCAAACATTGAACAGTCTGCAAAACCTTGAATGCAGCGTATGAGGGCCGCTTACGAGGAGAAAAGTCGTGGCAAGGAGCCGTGAATTGGTGTTGAGGCGTTCTGGGCGAGGAACGACAATGGCTGGTGCTGGAAGGTCGATTTAAGGCAGAAGGATTGCGCAAGAGTGGCCTTGACCATGAAGGTGTGTAGATGTGCAATCAGAACTTGGTATCTACTGAGCCAAGAGCTCGCAGGGGGGAAGAGAGTAGACTGCCTGCTGTCGGAGGGCAGCTTTCAACAGAAATTGTCTTCACCCGTATTGAAGGGTCCAGAAAAGGAAAGTCAACCTTCTTTGGGCTTGTGTGCAAACGGGCGGGGAAGAAACAGTGCAATTCGCAAACGGAGTGTGCGTTTAGCAGCTCCAATGTTCTCAGAAATGCTGCCTGCTTACTTAGTTTATCTTTCCTCAGCCAACGCTCTCCGGGAAACGCAAGCGCTTGAGCTTGGCCGATGTGAAGGTCAAGCTTCCTCTATCACATGTCGTCACTACAATTTTGGGAGATGGACAGTGTCTACGACAGACCAATGGTATCATTCATGTATCGCGGGATGAGATGCATAGTATGCTGTGAAGAGCCCATACCCCATCATCACCCGCCCAAGGCTAAGCTAGGTAGGTAAACTCAAACGGTACATCGCCTGATTTGAGTACAATGAGCACCGTTGTCACGATGGTTTTCAATTCCAAAGACGGTCTGAGGCCCTTGCCCATGTCTCACGTTCAGCGGAATCCTGGGTGCAGCCACCACGCTCCGGCACCGGCAACAGCCAGAACAGAGATTGCGAGGATGGCAAAGCCCTTCTTGACTCCTCGCTCCAAAAACCCCCAAGCGATCTTCGCAAACTCGTCTGGGTCGTTCCCCCTGGGGTAGCTTGTCTCCGGGGTGTCCACTCCGAGGAATGGGCACACCTGTTCCCAGCCGAGACCATCCTCCAGCCGAACATGAAGCAGCCTGTCTGGCGGTACGTACTTCTTGATTGCCACGGTACTGTATGGGCAGAGTCAGGTATTTCTGCAGACATCAGGGAAACTTCAGGCACTCAAGCTGGGGGCGGACTTACTACTCCTCATACCAACTCTCGATTTTCTCAGCGCAATCTGGGTCAGTCGGCATCCTTCCCTTGGCGTAGGTTCTGTACATGTCATCACCTAGGTTTGTTAAAGCCAAGTTGTAGGCGTCGAGGTATTTCAAGACTCCTAGAGGGAAGGAGTGCGACGCCTTGACGGTACGCCCCACCGAGTTGTTGAGGGACCGGGAGAAAGACGAGGGCGTCCTCTCCGTGAGGATGAACTTGACATCAGGATCACCAATGTAGGCGTCCACGAATGGCGTACCTCCCGAATAGCTTGGGATCTCGCAAACGGCCTGGACGTTTCGTCAGCACTGACATTGACTGCCCAGGTGGTTTCGATGAGGTTTCCGTGACTCACGTCGAACCCCTTGAACCACTTGTCAAATTCCGGACGCCCGTACGGCTTCACTGCGTCGGTATGCGCTTGGCTGAGTCGGATGTATTCGTGAAACATTTCGAGGTGGTCCAGGCCGCCGCTGCAGACTTCAACCATGTGGTATGGTTTGTATCCTAGGATCTTGATGCCCTTGTATAGACCCAACGTTCCACTCCTTGTCTGCTCATCAGACGCAAGAAATGGTCTCGGTCTCGGGGTAGGTCCTTGCTTACCTGCTTGCGCTGAGCACAATGACTTTCATGCGCGTGGCATCGTGAGGACTCTCGATCGTGTCGATGAACCGAGGTCTGCTGTTTTGTATTATGCCCATGGCGTCCCGTAAGGATTCCACAACTTAGCAAGTCGACTTCTGATTCTCGGAGATGGCAACAGGAAACAGGATCCGTCTGCAGGAACACAAGCCACCCCTGTGGTACTGTGACGGCGAATAATTAATGCGGGCCCTTCTTTTCATTTTTAAACCCCTACTTAGCATTCGCAGAAGCAGCAGAACAGGGGATACATACAAGCTCGCCTCTCATATTCACAAGTGGCCACCTCTAGCCCCGGAAGGGCTGGGACGAAGACATCGACACCAGTCAGTATTCGAGGCTGACAGGACAGGACAAGGGTATCAGGGCCCACTCGACCAAACGGATTCCTGTATCGCCGCTGCTCTCGGTGCAGTCACCAGAGACGGTGTCTCATTTACAGGAAATCAGGTGGTCAGCAAATGTGTCCACGCGCTAGCGGCCACCAGCAGCTCTGCCAGCAGCATATTGGCGTACGCTATACGGAAAACGCAAACGGATACAAACGAATACAAACAACACCATATGAATCATAGGAGAGATCCGTCGATACCGATACTCCTAATACCACACAGAGAAGTCCAGTGCCGCGGATATTCATCTCTGAGGCGGTTATGACTGGAATTATAGGGCTTGGTAGAGTTGTGGTTTACGCATCCCCATTGCATGCCTATTTGCTGCGTTCCCATTTCTGCGTTTCACTTGTAATAAGCAAAGAGTGTGGAACGAAGTCATGGAAGCGCTGACCTCAGGCTTCACGAAGACCCAAGGTCGTAGAAATGGGAGATCCTCACGACTTTGGGAGTCTGCAGGTCGTACAGAGTGTGACTCGTCATGTCTTGCTCCAAGGTTTTCCTACAAATGTTGCAAGTGATCTCATCTTTCAGATGTGAGATTTCCTGGTGATATTTACAAGCGATATTCGAGTATGTTGAGTAGGGAAGTAACTATTTACTTGGAAAAGCTAGATGAAAGCGGTCAAGGCCTTCACAAGATGACCAGCTGACCGCCTCCCAAGAAAAGCAGTGAAGAGCCGTAACTTCACGTAGCAACGGGCCAGCCAGTCGACCAGCTCAACCCGTTCCACCCAAACCGGTAATCGGCGTCGGCGTAGCCCACACTCGTGTCAGCATAGTGGTAGTAGAGAACCGCACCTCCGTGGGCAGCATCGACAAACACGCCCTGGCCACCGGGGCCATATACCTTTCCATGGGACGTCAGGACTGTCGTGCCACCGCCCTGGGCGCAGTTGACGCCGCGCTGGTCGACAAAGGGCCCGCTGACGCCCTGGCTGCGGCACACGTTGATCCTATACTCCTCGCCGGGGGCGGGCATGGTGGTATCGTAGCCGCAGCAGGTGCCCGACGACCAGAATAGGTAGTAGTATGGGGCCCGGTAGTAGATGAAGGGGCCCTCCTCGGCGTGGGTCCCGGACGAGTTGAGCGCGATGTTGTAGCTGGTACCAGCCGCCCTGGTCGGCTTGCTGGCCATGGGCACCTGGTAGAGGTCGTTCCAGAAGGAGCCGAAGTTGAGGACGAATTTTCCGTCGGCCGTCTCGACTAGATTCGGGTCGATGGCGTTGTAGTTGCTGCCGGCCTTGGATGAGACGCCGGTGGCGCCGTGGTCTTTCCACGACCCGGCCTCCAGTGTGGCCGATGTTGCTACTCCGATAGCTGATGCTTGGCTGCCGAAGGCCGACACTGCGTAGTACATATAATAGGTATCACCGACAAGTCGGACATCTGGAGCCTGTTGAAATGTTAGTGCCCGCGATCTACAGACCCACTGGAGCCTCTGCTTGATGTCCCATATTGCGCATTTCTCAGGCCTTTGTTCAATTTCAGTTACAAGGGTCTTACCCATAGGTCATCCTTTCCAGGAAGATTTATAGAACTTCCATCGGGGATTGCGGCTCCTCTGAATGTCCACGGTCCATTCAATGAGTCAGAATCGTAGATCATGATCTTGCCTCCAGTATTGAATCGGCTGCTGTGTATCAGTCACCTGCTACTATTTCCAAAGTGATATATCGGGGGACATTCAAAGCATCATGGTGTTGAAGAGGTCATGGGAGAAGGCTTGTACTGACAAGTATTTGCCGTCGGATGATCTTTTGATCACAGCTGGGTCGTGAGCGAAACAGTCGCCAGAACAGGCACCTGGATTGGGATACGCCGCTTGAACCGCGGGAAGAACAAAAAGAGCCAAGGCAGCCAGGCCTCTGGCAAGAATGGAAAGGGTGATCATTTTGAGCGCCGGCTAAGTCCTTACTCAGGACTCTTGGGGGAAAGATAGAAACAAGAGTAGACGTGGCGAAGATCAGAAGTGTTTCCTACAATGGATGCCTAGGGAAATGCGGACATATATGACAGGTAAAAGGGCTCTAGAGAACCACCCCGATTGCCATAAACGAGGCTTGATGAAACGCAGAATTGCAGGTGCAGCCCTTTGCAATGTCGCCTTTTACGGGAGTCCAAACCTCGAGTGGGTCGCCCGAGGGAGACAGGGGCGCAAAGGCAAAATCAGACGAGCAGACATTATGATCTGGGGCACGGTAGCAAGGGTGGATACGGAGATGTTTCGTTTCGATTGAGCGGGAGAGCGACGGTGGAAGCGCCTCGAGATCTCTCTGTAAGGAAGATGGCTGTTGAGGTTTCTGGCCCCTTTCTGGCTTCGGTCTTCTTCCCTGACTCTCGGGATAATTATCATGAGGAACTTTTCCTCGAAAATCGGGTTTAGACCACGCATATTCACTGTCATGGTGGTTCTTGTCATAGACGTGCTGAACTTGAACCACAAATCAGCCGCCCAAGTGCCGGGCCTCACTGCATTTGCTGGGACTTTTGATGCCGGCGCTCGCGTAGAATAGGCATCGTTGGACTGGGGACGACCTCGCCAAGATGGTCCACAGGGACCCAGAGATCCACAATCTTTGCCCAGAGCGAAGCCCCGTAGAAGGATAACCTCCGGCCGGGAACCCCCACTGTGGACTCTCACTCTCGTGACTGCGAGGGCCAGACAGAAACCTCGTGGCAGCCACGAACCATGTTGTTGGGTGCCACCTGGGCAGCTGCTGTCCAGCTGCCCTCAGAAAACAGACTGTGTGGAAACGTTGTAAGCCATGGGATAAATTCCAGAGCACCGATCCGGGAAGACGGACGGCCAGTCGAATGTCATCAAGGGGTGGCCGGCATCGAGCCTCGACAAGTGAAACACCAGGTGGGCCCAGGCGAGGAAGGCAAACAGAGCGCGGTTCGGCCTCAGAAGCACTTGTCGCGTGGAGTGTTAGGCGAGGAGGCGTCGAAGCTGCTCTCCATGATCCAGATTGGGAAGCCAGTCAGATCAGAAGCCAGGCAAAAGGCAATCTCGTGTATCTCGGAATCAGTGCAGGGCCAATAATGATCGACGCAGGCAAAGCTGACATGATCCAGCAGCAGTTGCTCCCTCTCGCGTTCGGGCCGCTCCCGATGACGATGGTGACGACCCTGAATCGGTCATGCGAGGAGGCTCGGCTTCTGATTTGCGACTCTGCCCAGTCTGCCCGGGGGAAAAATGGGGCGCTCAGGGGTTCCCGCATGATGGCTGGCTTCTCTGCGGCTGGGCTCAAGTGATCGACAGGTACAGCAGCAAAAAAGCTCCGACGGCAACATCAAAAGGGAAAAAGCAGCAAAGCCACACATCAGACCTGCAGACTCGCAGACGGCAAGACAACACCATTGGGGCCCGCGTGCAGCTCGCAGCTTGCTTTGGGTCAAGGGCAGATTCCGAGATGAAGGCCGACCTGCAGAAAACAAGCAACTCCCTCGGCGTTCAATTTCAAGGCCAACCGGCAGGATCGTGGATATCGAGTCGTGCCTTGCCTTCCTTGCCCGAGGCAACAAAAATATGAAAAATATGATCGACGTCAGCATCACGTGCCCTTGCCCCTGCGTCAGTCCTGCCGCATCTTCAGTCTTCCATGCCCGCCGCCCGCCTCGGGCTTCATGTCTGCTTCTGCCGCCGCCTCTCACTTTCTTCTTGGGTCAAAAGCATCAGTCCCTTGGGCCTGCGTCGTCTTTCCTTCTTTCCGCCGCCATTCTGTTCCGTGCCGTGTGCTCATCGCCATATGCACGCAGACAGCCAGACAGCCAGAGGAACGCGTCGAATGAGACCGCATAATCTTTCCTCTTGCCTCACGTCGTCGTGAGCCACTGGGCCACCATGCTCGAGCAACACGCGTACCAGGCCATTCCTTCGACACGTTCGCGCCAAGTTCCGTGCCCGAAGCCACGTTTCCAGTCTCTTTGCAGCTTGACACGGCCTCTCGACCTGGCATCCTGGCCATGCCTTGCTTTGCGGGAGTAGGAATATCACCACCTCCACTGGCGGCTAGCGGTCTCGACAGAGGCAAATCAGATTACCACCACCATCTTCTGCGCCATTGGATGCCGTTCAGTTGAACAGAGAGATCCGCAGATCGCGATGTTTGGAGCGCATTAGTTCACCGCATCCAGACCGCTCAGGAAATCCGAATCTTACCATTGGCTCCACGGACAGGTCACAGCCAGTTATCCTGCGCCCTGAGCAATCGGTGCTCTGAGGCCGCGTAGATTGTTACACGTTTGCCGTACCATTCGACATGGGCTCAATGTCGTCTTCGTCTTACAGGATCCACCAAAATAGTGACCTCGGTCAAGAACCTCACAAACGACAGAAGTGCATGTCAGACCTTGGCGCGCTATGGTGGTCCCGAGGGCTCGCAGACTGGCTCCACACCAGCACGTAGCACCGAGAGCAACACCAACAAACCCCTTAGCGAGCACGCACCCAATGGCAAATCATCCAGTCGCTGAAGTCCCCGTGGTTCTGCTCCCATCGAGCCGGAACGGACTTTTATTTAGCATTATGTCGGTCTTGAAGTCGAGCTGGGTTTCAAAGTTGGCCTGCTCGCGAACGGTAGCCACGGACCAAGACCGACCATTGTGCATCGAGCCGCTGTCTTGCATCTCGTACAGCAACGATCGCACCCTGGTTTCTTGGTGTCCTCGGGCAGTCTCACCATGGTTGCCACAGCGAAGGCACGAAAGTTCATCGTGCGTCTTCCAGATGCGGGCGCCATCATCAAAGTCCCCAAGCAGTGCTAATTGCTTCTGACCTGCCTGATGAGACAGTTAGTCGCGCCTTATCTGTGGGGCGGGCGCGGGGCTTGCGTCCCGACGGCCTAGCATCGGCGGACTGCGTCCTTTCTCCGTCCGCCCAGATTCCAGACCTCAAAACCTTCATGCAACATTGAACCTTTGTCACACCCCTCACAGACAAGCCAATCACTAAATGATCAAATTTCAGGGCTCCGGGGTGCCTGAATTCGGATTCTCGCCCAGACCAATCATCGAAACCCGCCGCGATGGTAAGGTTCGAAGCCACGGATGAGATTGCTCGGGGATGTTGGTTCGTCCAAGGCTCGGCTTCGCCAGGGTGCCATGGCATGGGTGCCGATAGCTGTGCTTGCTGGCCAATGAAGCAGCGCTCAGTCAAGGCATTGAGTGATGGTAACACCCAACCATAATTTCTCTTTCGCCCATTCCTCGCCGCCTCGCTGCCTCGCTCAAGAACTCCGCGAGACTCGACCCTGGCCTCTGTATCAGCCCAACTCATGTCTTCTGCTCTCACTACCAATTTGACGGTACTGGTGGAGTGGAACCTGGCACGCTGGCGTTTGGCATGAGGCAGCAAACATTGAAACAACAGCTGGGCACAAGAGACCGTGCCCATCGAAATTACCTGTCACTCATGCTGACAGGTGGGTGAGCCCACTTTCCCACGTTGTCCCCTGGTTCTTCGTCTCGACCCCTGCGCGCATTCATCGACCTCTGGTATGCCCGACGAGCCGCCTCTCGTATTGCGAACCTCGCACAACATTGTCTCTGTTCTAGGAGACAGTGCGGCCACCTTCACGGTAATGACAATGGCCAACAAACCACGCCGACCGATGATAATTCGCTGGGCGGGCCGACAACAGAGATGTATCGGCGTTTAGGTGCAGGTTCCAGCGGCCCGGTTGCTTTTTTCTGACATTATCCCGGCTGCCCTTACTTCCCCTTGGTCGGTGCTGCGCCGCATTGGCAAGGCACCAAGGCTCTACTGCTGGTCGACTACAGGCTATTTACTTTATCCTCTGATACCCTGCCACGAGCACTCCTGTCTCATGACGGACGCCCGCCTGTCAACCAACTCCAGGACCGGCGTGTTGGTCAATTCAATGGCACCGGTCTCTGCTACAGCTGTCTCCGTTTCCCTCAAGGAAAACAAGACTTCTTCCGAGTTGGTTGACCGCGTGGTCCACGCCTGAAGCTCCTTGGGAAGTAAGGCTAGGAAAAGGTTCAGGGATCGGAATGTAACCGTGTAGGCTGCACGCAAGGGTCTCGATAAGGCCAAACTGAGCCAAATCGAAAGCAGACAGGAATAAGCTGGTTGCATACCCTGCAGCTAAAAGGGGTCTGGGGTTGAGGATCCTGCCGCGGAGACCACCAGATATCCGCCTCGAACCTAGTGAGCAAAAGCACAAGTTGTTGGTCGCCTCGGCCCATATAGTTGCCCCCCGCCCCGCCCAGCTCACCCAAGCTTATTCTCGCTGGGCCCACAGAGTTTCGTCGTATAGACTCGCGTCTGTCGCATCTTGAACTCTAAACTCTCCTCGCCACTGCTTTGCCTTGTCTATTTTTATTTCTGCTTAAGAAATTCCCTTTCGTCGTTTCTAATCATTCCTCACCAAAACGCCGCAGAGCATACTTATACCGATTGATGGGGCCATTCGTGTCTAGATTAAGATGATCATCACGGTGTAACATTTGCGCCCGGCCCAGCTTGAAGATCATCCACGGCCCGGCTCCGGATCGGTCCGGAACACCAGCTGCAATCCACCCAACGTCCGAACCAGACAAGCGCCTCCAATCGACCCTGAACACCTTCAGTGCCAGCTTATGATTACCGCGGCGAAAAGGACCAGATATCTCATCGGTTCTTCTTCGATTACCGTCGCCATTTGACAGCTGTAGTGTAGCTAAGGAGCAGAAGAGGACCGGGGCCTGTTGCATCTTAGTCATGTCAGGACGCAGCGCGTATGTACGCAAAAAGATCACCGAACCGAAAGCCAAGGCCCAGCATGGGCCGGACGCAAATCTTGACGAGCTTCCCACGGTAGCCCTAGGTCCGTCCAGGCAGGATTATTCCAGGCATGTTGCTGCCAATGGGCGCCCGGTGGATGGCGACGTGTTGTCGATAGGGGGCAGCCAAAGCAGTGGCAGCATCGATGGTCGGAGACATGATGCTTCGCAGAAGAAACATCCTCTGGACGACTTCGCATATGCCCGAGCTAGGAAGCCCACCATCAAGGCGGAAGATATCTCGGGTGTTGGCATATCTAAATCTGGTATGAGGAGTGCCATGGATCAGAACAGTGAGAAGGTGCGCAAAGGAATCGCAAAAGCCTTCACTTTTGGCGGCAAGAAGACCAGGCGCGACGAAGTGGGACGGCCATCAGAAGTCAGACCCGAGTCCTCGGCGACAGTGCGGCCTAGCCAGCCACCACGTTCAGGAGAGCCCGATTTGTCGCCACTTTCGGATCGAGAACAGCCCCAATACCCGCAAGCCAACTACTCCTACGATCCACAATGGGACGCATCTCTTGGTCCAGCTTCGCCGCCTCCAGTGACCAAATTGCCCGCGCTGCCGTCTCCAGCAGTAACACCCCAAATAAAACGTTGGATAGGCACGGCAAGGCCAGTGCAGCGGTGGAACAAGCTGCGAAAAGACCCAGAACTCTGGGACCCGAATGGTGATGTTCTGATTTATCTGGGAACCAGGGGCCAGAGCCCTCGACCGAACCCATCCTTCAGGCTCTCCTCTCATGTAATAGAAGCGACTGAGTCCCGGCCTCTCATCACAATGCTCCGCGAGGGGTCCACCGAGGACGAAATGACACTCTCACCGTCACCCAGGGGGGCACCGCCGATGCTGCTGCCTCGACAAAGCAGTCTTTCAGCAGCTGCTCGAGACCAAATGACCGGCCACAGACCCCAGCCAGGTAATCGCAGCGGTAGCCAACCTACGCCTCCGCTATCCGAGGACACAATCGTAACGAGCACAGATGGCCAGATCAGCTACGAGATATTTTTCTCCCCTTCCCCCAATGCCAGCAAGACCGAGCAACTCCGATACAATATTTCGGTTCGAAATGTGTTTGCCATACTATATCACGCTTCTCTGGTCGGGCTCTCCCTTTGCCAGGCCCTCTCTGATCTTCATTCGCGCATGGACCAATTCATGCCTCAAGCGGAAACCGACAACCTGAGCACCATCATCGCCTATATCGGTGCGCGGGGCATCGACGACGTCCGCAATGACGCGGAGACGGCCATCAGCCTCTTGGCTTGGTGCGAAGATCCGAAGGTCCGTTGGGAAGACGGCTGGCGCGAGAGCTTCTTGCATGTGGCTGGCATGTATGGCAACCTGAGAGAGCGGTCCTTGATGGAGTCCTCCCCGGACTTCAAGAGAATCAGTCCGATCACCAGGGCGCTCCTGGAGAGGGCAAGCCTTGAGATGCACCTCCGTGTCCAGGCTGCCGAGGAGCCGCTAGCGGCCTTTTCGTTTGAGGACATGTGGCCGCTATCACTCTCATCCATATCGCCAACGTCGGGGCCAGTCGTGGCGAGTCCAGCAAAGGCGAGCGCTGATCGGCTGCAGCGCTTCTTCTTGTCGTACTACCGCAGCACGTGGGGGCGTTGGCCACCTCCGCCACCTCCTGATGTGGCTACCTCTGATGAGAGCGACGAGCCGTTGTGGCTCACGAGAACGGTGGTTCAGGTTTTGCAGAAAGACTTTGGTACATTGTACGATTATCTTGTCAACCGGGACATCGTATGGGACGGATCTGAGACACGGTCTTCGAGGAAGTGGCTCATGGTGTCAGAAAGCGGGAACAAGAGTTTTGAGGCAGACACCGATGAGCTGCCAATGACTGACGTTCTGATCGAATATGACAACAGACAGAGATACCCTCACATACCCCACCCCTATCCCCTCGTGCCGGAGTCGATACCGCCAGCGGCAAACATGGCGGCTTTAGGTTCCAACGGCAAAGGAAGGAAGCGAAGCAAGACAGGGACCGAGGCCACGCCCGCTCAGAGCGGCGGGCCCCAGCGCCCAGGAGCAGTGGAGCGGCGCATCCAGCTGGCTTACACCGAGGCAACCAATGTGTACATCCTCGGCAGCGACTTCGCCCAGACCGATCTCATCGATGCCTTTGTCAAGTTCGAGAAGACTGACCGCCTGGGCGAGATCGATCCCAGCCTCGCCCGCAGAGGCCGGTGGATCCTGATCTACGGCATCCTGCAGACTCTGGCAAGCGTGTCTGCCGACGCACCAATAGTACGATACTCAGATGGCGTGAACTACCACCTGGGCCCCCGGCTCAAGGGCGCCAGGCTCCCGCCATGGGCAAAGAAGGGCAAGCAGGCCTCCAGCATCCAACCGCAGGAAGCATCCCACGAGCTCTCGTACTGCTGGCTCGCGCCGCGGACGTGGAACAACAGCAACACGTCGGCAAGCGAGGAGGGCGGAGCAGACAGCCAGGCGTCCGACGACAACTCGCCCATCGAAACAAGGCACGGCTACGCCTTCCCACACCCGCCACACGCCACGCTCTCCAGCGCGGGCGGGCGCGGCAGGGCGCCGTCGAACCAGTCCAGCCGCGCGCCGAGCGCCAGCGGCCAGAGCCGCGGCTACCACCCGGGCACCAGCTACGCCGGCAGTGTGACGTCGTACGACGCGCAGAGCGACGCGGGGACCACGACGTCCTCGTGGCTGCATATGTCGACGACGTCTTCCGTGACCACGGCGCCGACGCACGGCGGCCGGGCAAGCAAGGCGTCGTCGAGGACGGGCCTGCGGGGCGTGGCGCGCAGCTCGGAGACGCTCGGGAGCCAGAGGCGGGCTGGTGGTGGTGGTGGTGGTGGAGGTCTTGCTGGGGCCCTGGCCAGCCACGGCTCGTCGTCGCGGCTCGACGAGATGGAGGAGGCGTCCGTGAGCAACGACAACGACAAAGACGAGTGGCCCATCATGGCGGCGGGGCGCGACCGGGCCAAGCTTCACATCTCCACCGCGGTGGACATCTCGGGACGGCCGAGGCGGCGGGACGGTTCGAGCTCCCGGAAGGGGAGCTCTGGTGCCAGCGTCGTCAGGGAGGTCGGGGAGGAGAGCGACGACCAGCGCCGGGCGAGGCGGAGGCAGAGCCGGCCGCTGCTCAGCCCGAGCGAGACCAACAGTTTCGCGCAGGCTATCAAGGACTTCGACGAGCTGGATGTTGATGATATTATCCCCCGCTAGGGGCTGTGGGGGCTGTTGTGAGGATGTCTAAATATTATTCTTATATAAAATCGGGTGTGTGTGAGAGTCTCGGATATTATTAGGCTTTTCTATTCATGGGCGCGAGGATCACATCATAGGTATTGAAGGCTTTGGCACCGAGGAGGTGTGCACTTGAAGCAGTGGTACAATCCAGATGCGAGTACTGGAAAAATCTTGATGTTCCTTATCCAACCTGCCTGCTGGGCAACTCGTTCAGTTTCATCTTGTACTAAACTACCTAGCCTGCTGCTTTTTGAAGTTCTCCAGGTTACCAGGCGGCACAGGCCAGAGAGTGGGAGCGCCGTTACGTCTCATGCCGCTGCGTGCCCTGCCGTGCCACGTTCCTGTCGCATGGGTGACACCAAGACACAGAACCTCGTATCCGTAGGCGACCGTTTAGTTCTGCTCAGACAAGAACACACTGCTCAAACCATTATGCACGACCGCGACCTCCCCGTTCCGCGGGCAGATGAACCTGCCATCGGCGGTGACCTGAGCAAGGTGCAAGCAATCTAAATTGATCCAGTCGCGGGGGAGGAAGAAGTGCCGCCTTGACGCGGTGCCCTCAACACCATCCAAGCTCCACGTGCAGACCCAGAATTCCCGATCCATGAAAGCCAGGGCGCAGCTCTGTTGCTGTTTCTCACCATGATTTTCGCCTAAAGTGGACTGGTGAATCGTTCGTAGCGTTGGAACCGTGGCGGAGGATGATCTCTTGATTTCTAGTCCCTCATGGGTGAAACCCAGCGGTCTCTCCATGAGCTCCAGGATCGGCTGCGGAAGAGATTTCGCCGGTATCTTCGCATCAGCTTCTGGTTCATCATCTGCGGCGACAGACCTGGAAATGTCTAGAAGAACGAATCGCACTTCGTGGGCATCCTGAAACTTCTTCTCTTGCTGTGGAGAGCTGGAGTAAAACGTTGGCATGGTTTGGCAATATCCAAACACTATCCGGAGCTTCGACGCCGCTTGAACCGACCGGTAGGAGTGTTGACGGCCTCCTCATGACAGAGACGCCTTCAATCATGCCATCATTCCCTTCGGTGGTGGGCATCTCGATGCCCCAGTGCTTTGCGTTGGCGAGATCAGAGATATTGTGGGATCCCAGCGAGGTCTTCGTGATGGACAGGAGCAGGGTACTCCGGAAAGGATGCCTGACCCAGATCCACGGAAAGGGACCGGCCTCTACAGAAGATACCTGGCACTTGCTTGAAACTGACCAGGTCTCCACAGAATCTTGGTATCTGACAGTCAGGAAGGCTCCATCCGTGTCGAGGAGTAGCTGGAGCACTGGGCTTGTCGATTTCACAGAAAGAGCCGCTTGCTTCTCCAACAGGCCATTAGCAGTGACTCGGCGAACTGTGATCTGACGGTCAAGGCTGGCTGCCGCTACACAGCTGCCGTCTCCACTGACGGACACGCATGTAATACCCAGTATGCCACAGGAGAATTCGAGAGGGTCTTCCCGATTGGGCGATGAAATGAACTTCACCATGCTTCCATCATTTCCAAAGGCGTAGGCGCCGGTCTTTGAGTCGGTGGAAAGAGCAGTGACTGGATCTAGGATGACAGCGGAAGCCTCAGAAGCCAACGAGAAGGTGACCGAATTGTCGTAGTGGGAGCTTGCCGCATCACTAGATTTCTCGTCTTGTTCGGCCATACGGATGAGTGCGTTGGGCTCCCAGACATTACAAGCTGACTGTCGCAAGTCGTAGATACGCCTGCCGTCGGGACTCATAGCCAGAGAGTTGACCCTCGTCATGCATGTCAGATCGTACAGCAGGGACAAGTTCTCAAAGTTGAAGATCTTCAGCGACCCATCCCGCTGAGCTGTAACGATGAGCCGGCCGTCGGCGCTGCAGGCGATCTCCGAGGCGAAATATGAACTGTCTATGGGGATTTCTTCTTGTTCAGGGTCCAAAGAATACCACTTGAACAGCTTCCCGCTCATCGTTATACCCAGGACGTGTTCGGTCACCGGATTCCAAGTCAGCTGCGCAGGATAGTCCTTATTCTCGTTCCGCAGGTTCTTGCGCGCATGCTTGCTCTCGGAGCGGCCGATCAGGTTCCCCGTCTCTGTGTCCCACACCGACACAGGTGCCATGCGGTATGCGATCACGACTTTTGTTCCATCCGGGCTGAACGACACGCAGTTTGGTGTTCCACCGCGGCCGAGTGAAGCAGCCGTCTGGTCCCAATTTTGCCAATGCACATCGACCCAGTCCGGTGGTTCTGCCAGGAACTGTCGCCTCATTTTTGAGTCGACACAGCAGACAATAATTTCGGAAGAGTCGCGAGAGAAGGTCACCGCCATGGCCTTCATGTTCATCGGATTCGAATATGAGTACATGACCCGGCCTGTCAGTACCTCCCATATCTTGATTGACCTCGGTCCGCAGGTCGCTAGCATGCTCCCATCGTAGTTGAACTGCGCTGCAACTACGATCTCATCGTGTCGGAATTTCCGAATCTCCTGAAAAGTCGAGGTATCGTACAAGTGAACTGACTTGTCTGAGGATAATATGCCGAATGCACTGTCCAAAGCAAGGATTGCCTTTGGTTTTTGTCCAGAACCAACGCTGAACTTTGCAAGGGAATCATCCCAGCCTGTCTTCGAGATCCCTGTGATCCTGGCACCCGTTGCCGGGAACTGGCGTCCGATGGAGGAGTCCGGCGGACAAAACAGCGGTACCAATGTGTAGATGCAGCCTGGGTGCTGGAGCAGGTGCGTACCGAATTTCCCAACTATTCTGACAAGCTCTGTGGACTAGTTTCCAAGAAGCTCTAGGTCCAATATGGGTACCGTCAGGGGGTTCTCGTCTTGGTTCAGCCGCCTTGCAATTTCCAGAAAAGAGCTCAGTGCCTTTGCCGTCTGCGTGAAAACTTGCAAGTATCCTGTAGTTGCAACTGCCTCTATCCAAGCGAGGCATGCCATATTCTTAAAGAACGATGCCATCACACGGATATTCTTGTTACTGTGTCCATCAATATCACTCCGGGCCATATGATGCGACCATGACAGACAGCAATATCTGAGGAGGCCGACACAGCCTTGACTCTTCAGCCTCAGCCTGAATCTCGGGTCCGCAAGCACACCCAGGCATTTGTCGAGAATGAAGGTGTGCGCCTTGTCCGGCCTGACTGCTAGAATCGACGATGAGGATTTGGTGAGAAACTCTCTTGCAGTATAGTGAACCAAAGAGATGTTGCCCCTCTTATTGATGGCAACAAAGTCACTACAGAGTCGACTTATTGTGTGCTGTAGGTGGAGGATTGAAAATCTCGGTCGGAGGGCCTCCTTGAGCTCATCTTGAGTCAATTGGCACTCCGAACAGACTATCCAGAAGAGTATTGCTTGAACCAGCGGCGCATCAGAGGTCTTGAGGTCCTTCAGGACTGACTTCTCAATCCGTTCGTATACCCCGATGACCTCGGAGGGTACTTCATCTAGCGCTTGTTCCAAGTCCTCGACTGTATCACAGTTGATGAGGTCTTTGATGATCAAAGACAGCCATAGAAAGTTCCCCTGTGACCTGCTGAGTAGAGTCGTGGTGATTGTGTCTTTGAGGTTATCCTCCCATGGGGTGAACTGGAGCCCATTAGCTATGAAAAGCCTCAAACTCTCATCTGGAGTTGCCATGGACATTTGCGAAATCGTTTGTGCTGGGAGTAAGGCCCTGAGGCGGTCGAAATATCTAGTAGTTGTCTGAGGTCGAGTCAATATGATAATTCGCAGAGGGAACTTCAGCGCCTTGAGGGACCCAAAGATATTGAGAAAAGTCTGAGCTGATTCCGACTCATCCACGGCGTCGATCAACCCAGTAGATTGGGTCACAGTGGCCTAATTTCCCTAGGATATTGACGAAAAGCTTTTGCCACAGACTGCGTATATCGGACCGCGCTACCGTCTCAATGCTGTTGCCGATCGCCAACAGTCCATGGGTGTATTCTGGGTAGAACTGCATGATTTGAAAGGCGATAGATAGCAAACATTGCTGGATTGATCGTTTGAACTGGTCGTCATATCTGAAATACCAGAATTGGGTGGACAGCCCTTGTTGCTCCAGATACTGTATCAGAACAGAGGCTAGTATCGACTTTCCTGATCCTGGCTTCCCATCAATGTGCAGGATGGAGGGTTGTGTGCTCTGATTCTCTAAAAAGAGCCTGAAACACTGATCAGACAGAATCCAGTCAGAAGATCCCGGAACATATTGCTCGATCAAGGCCTCATAGGTGCTAAAGGGTTTCTCAGAAACCCCGAGGCGGCTCATAAGCTGAGTGGTGCTTGCAAAACTCCTCAGGCTGTCCTTGTCGATAGAATTCCGTCTGATCAACACTGCAAATTTATTAGGACCCAGACGAGTCAAGGTTATTTCGGGGTTTAAAAACCTTTCGACTTGAACTTCTCGACGAGTGACTTCACCACATTTCGAACACTGAGATAATTCGGGTCGAGCCGTGACGAATACTTGGAAACGGTATGGTGATCCGCATTCAGGGGCGTCGAGATCTCGTTAGGATAGTCGAGGATGGCGGACTCCCTCTCAACAACAATCTGTTATGATGACGGTCAGGTTAGTCAGGTTGCAGCCACATTGAGATAGATAGACGTCTTACTGTCTTCTTGATCCCCACAGATGTTGGCTGCGTCTCAAAGAAGGAAACTATCTGCATCTTGTCTGCATGCAGCTTGAACTGGTCATTTATATCGACTATTCTGGACGAACTCCGTTGCAATTCGCTGACATATTGTTTCGGAGCTTGGAAGGAGACCTGAAGGAACTTGTTCAAAGTCTGTGCCAGGTTGCTTCCGCGATGTGGTGTTGCCAGGAAAATCATTGCGCGCACAGAGCTCAAAATTTGCTGAAACTGAGCCTCTTAAGATCCGAGTATGTAGGCCTAAAACAACTCAGTTTCCGCACTAACATTATCAATAGCCTGAAGGGGTCAATGCTAGGCATATTCGAACCTTCTTGACGACCAGCCCACCCATCGAATGCACAACAAACACAATTGGGACCTACAGTAAATGGGCGGTCAGTAACAGCTAATACGATATTAAATGATACTCAGAGCTTACTTGTCCCATATTCAGTGGCTGCGCACTCTCATCGTTCCCGAACTTCAACTGAACGAGCAGATCTTTCGCAAAGTCAGATATATTGAACAAGCCTTTTGCAGGTGACAAGAAGTTTGCATTATAGCCGAAAGTCAACACCCTGGCATCCTCAAGCCCAGGCTCAAGCGGTAACCACTCTCGGGGCCAGAATAGTGAGAGGTCCCTATTCCAGGACCATGATAGCCTGCTCGTGCCCCCGAGCCCGTGGACGAAGACGATATCGACGGCGCGGTCCGCAGCTGGGTCATGAATTACATGCAACCCAAGGGGGTCATTGCTACGATCGACGGAACGTGAGCGGACTGAGCTTCTCCTAGATGTTGACGCCGGCGAAAGGTTCCTGCATCCATTATCAGTTTACAACCTGGTTTCGCGCCGCAGACCAAACGATGAAGCAATGAGAGTTTTCGGCCGAGGGGACAGAAGAGGGGAAAGATTACAATCTCTCATGCGTGGCAAATGAGGACAGCGAGGTTTGTGTATGCTGGAATGAGCTGCTCGGTTGCGATTCAGACGCCTCAGGCTGCTCTGTCTGGTCCTCATGCTCCCCCTTCTTGGACCTTAATGATAGTTTCAAGCTGTTATACTGGGCACCAGTTAGCAAAGACCAAACAAACCAAGTACAGGGCCGGGTTTGGCGAACCATGTTGAAGATTCTGACCCGAAATCCCTGAACAGCACTCGGGGGAAATGGCAATCAATGACTTCACCCCACTCCTTGCAAAACGCTTGCGCACTTTTCCCACTTGAGCCTCCAAGGGGGCAACTCAAGCTGGGCCTGCAATTACGCAGGTTGACTTAAATTGTTGGCAGCCGAACGCAGTTGTTCACCACGATTGATGTAAGGGGAATTCAAGGTGACATCCTGAAATCTCTTCCGGGGGGTAATTCGCCTTCTTGGCCCGAAGTCCGTTGAAAAAGAAGAAGGAAGGGAAAGGGTCAGCTAGAGCGCGCTGCCAAGAGGAATACAGGCCGCGAGGTGACTGTGGCCGCACAGTACGAGTTACGCAAGAGGCGTGAATATAAGACGCCCCTTCTTTGGCGCCGGGGGGAGGGGAGGGGGGAAATGGCTCTCATGTAGTTTTGTACTGGCTATTTCAACCACAAAGCGCCGATTCCATCCCACGGAGATATGGGATGGCCACGAGGACACTGAGCGTCTGCCACAGCACTGCAGGAGGCTAATCAGTCCGAAGTATGAACTTGAGGGATGGTTGCCCAGGGGTCGGCATCCTTGTCTTCAGGTCAAAAGGGGCGGGGATGTGGTGACGAAATCTCTCCGCACGTAAATGGCGAATATCACATCTCACCTCATAATCTTGGCAGCCAGCCTCGTTGAACATTTCTATGGTACACCGACTGTTCCCTGATCCTTATCATGCGTCCGTAAAAGCCTACAGTTCGAGACAGCTGGCGGAATACTCCATATGAAGGGAGAGCTTCAGCACCAGGCCCTGTTGAGGTGAAGCCTGCCCGCGTCAGCCCAGGCACGATTGTGGAAGTCACTTTTTATGTCAGCGTCGCATGATGTTTCATGCAGTCGGGTGCCGGTTGGTCACTAGAGCTGCATATACGGCGCATCTGTGCCTCCTTCAGGGCTATTTCGGGAGCTCGACAGTGGGACAGGACCGGAATCCAATAAAAAATTACCCTCCCATTGCCTGAATGGCAGCTCGGGAGTGCCAGTTACATGACCTGAAGCCCAGTCGAACAAATTCATTATTCCAGAATAATAATCTCGCCCAAGACACATAGCCCACATCGTGTCCCAAAAGGCAAGATGGATAGCGGCATGGTGGATGCAGCACTTCTGAAATGTAAGGCGGCTCGCCTACTGGCACAGGCACATCCCCAAGTTCCAAAACTGCCATTCCGGCGGACGAGGGCTGATTGATTCAAGCTCTTCCTGAAGGGACTGAGATAGTCCAGGTGCAGCCTTGGGCAGCATCTGGTTGGACCCAGACCGCGAGGGTGTCGACCGAACTTGCAGATGGAATCTTCAAAGAATACTTCCTCAAGACCTGTTCTGAAGACTTCGCTAAGGTCATGATGGAAGGCGAGTTCCTGGCATTGGAAGAGATGCACTCTCATTTGGCCGAGTCCTGTCCCAAACCACACAGCTGGGGAGAATACGAGTCCAGCCCTGGGACCTACTTCTTGGTCATGGACTTCCTGGACCTTATCGTGGAGCTCCCAAAGCCGGTCAAGGTCGCTTCTCTTATGGCGCGCCTCCATGAGAAGACTAAGGGCCAATCTCACGATAATATGTTTGGTTTCCACGTTCCCAACTGCCACGGAAAGATCATCCAGCCGAACGAATGGGACCGGAGCTGGACGAGCTACTTCACCAAGCTTTTGGCCATGTTCTTCCAGGCCGACCTTGACTTCAACGGGCCTGATGAGGAGTACGAACATGCATTCGCCATCACCCAGCGGCACGTCATTCCCCGACTGCTTGATGCCTTGACCGCAGAAGGTCGAGAGCTTGTCCCCTGTCTTGTCCACGGTGACCTGTGGGAAGGTAACATAGCCACCAACGAGGATACGGGCGAACCGATGGTGTTTGACCCCTCTCCGTTTTATGCCCACCACGAGTACGAGCTTGGGATGTGGCGGAGGAACTCGATCCCGATAGACATTTTGTACAGAAAGCAGTATCTGCTTCGTAACCCCCCGAGCGAGCCATACGATGAGGTTGATGATCGTATCAGGCGGTACAGCCTCTTGTTCAACATCTCGCACTGCGCTCACTGGGAGGGCGGTGCGGACCTGACAAGGCCGGAGTAAGTCCACCCTGCAATAACCCCAAAGTTTCCTTACTACAACAGACTTTGGAAGCTTGCCTCAACATGGTCCTTTTTGCGACGACTAATGATTTACACGAAAACAGGGTCCTAGGGGATATGCATTATCTGATTAGCAAATACGCCTCGGAGGTTGATGACGTCCGCAGCACTGACTAAATATATTCTTGTCATAAATCGACATCAGTGCAGACAAACCCTTCCATTCTTGACGGTTTATGTGAAGTCCACCACACACATAGAATAGAAGAGAATCACCGCACCTCGGTATTGGTGAGGCCCTTGATGTTCTCAAGCAACACGGGCTTACTGAGCCATTTGTGGATCGTCAGATGCCTAGGTACCTTTAAAATGTTTCCCCTGTTTATTCGAGCACAGTCAACATCCACTGGACGCGGCGCATGTAGCGTAGGTAGAAATGGAGGAAATCAACACGTTCCGAATGTGGCCAGGCCAGCGTTCTTGATCTAGGACCCAGTGCAGGTGCTGCCGGTGCTTCCCACACCGGAGTGCCAAAAATGTAGCAGAGTAGACCCAGCATCCTTGACGTAGCTACTAGTCTAGTACTTTCCAAGTTGTTCTGATTTTATTGAGCAGGAAGGCTACCCCAATCACGCCATGTAGCTATCGTGCCCGATGTTGGTGCTAGAAATCGCACACGAAGAAGCACTTGCAGTTGAGTGTCTCTGGTGCGTCTGTGCTGAAGATGTGCAGAGTGCCCAGTTGGATTGGTGTTTCTAAAGTTGACACAGGAGTAGACTGTGCCATTGTACGTTCTAATGAAGAGAGCGTGACTGAACGCCCATCTCGCTCATGCAGGAGCCCCTCACCCCCTTCACCTTTTGACCCCTCTTTGTCCAGTACCAGTTGACGCTCTTCTTCTCCACTTTATGTATGCCGTTGGCTACAGCCTAGTCACAATACAGCAACTGTCAGCATTCCGGGTTTTATTTCTGCGAGCTCCTCAGCGCCGATCAGCGGGCCCGAGATACGGAGCCATGAGATGGGCGTGTGTCCGAGAAGCAAATTCGAAGGTCTAGAGATAACTAGTCACTGACATAGACTTCTTCGTGAAGCGACGTTTCCAATCAAGATTGTCATTTGTCCAAAATTGTATCCCATACGAGTCGCACAGCGAAGATGGTCCACCAAGGCACCACGGATCCTGGGGACAAGGCCGGCGGACCTTCACGAGAAACTGTCAATACTTCCGAGCAGGCCACTCCTCTCGGCGGCGGCGCTGTCGAGCCCCGCGGTGATGAGACTTCCGGGACCTTGGACGTCGTGATAGAGTCGTCGCCGCCATATACAGTGTTCTCGAAGACATCGAAGCGAGTCATTGTGCTGCTGTGCGCCTTGGCCGGCTTCTTCTCCCCTTTCAGCGCCTTTACCTATTTTCCGGCCCTCGAGTACATGGCGACCGACTTGAACGTGTCCCTTCAACTGATGAATATTACTATTACGGTATACCTAATAGTTCAGGGTATCATCCCGGCAGTGCTCGGTGACCTAGCCGATCAGATCGGCCGCCGGCCTGTCTACTTGCTTGTCCTTGTCGTGTACATGGCCGCATGCCTCGGGCTAGCTCTTCAGAAGCCGTATACCGCACTTGTGGTATTGCGAATGTTGCAGAGTGCTGGAAGCTCGGGTTAGTTGGGTGTCTTTGCTTTAAACCCAATCTCGCCCCCTCGCCTCTCGTCTCGCAATTACTGAAATGAAACGAACAACTTGCAAAGGAACCATTGCTTTAGGTATCATGGTCGTTGCAGACCTCGCTCCTCCACATTCGAGAGGCCGATATGTAGGAGCCATGCTGTCGGGGTGAGTTCACACTGACTATTATTCCGTAGTTTTGGGGGGCTGATATGGATTGTATCACAGGCCCAACTCCGGACCAAGCATCGGCCCAGTCATTGGTGGTGTCCTGGCCCAGCTGGCCGGCTGGCCCTGGATATTCTGGATGCTAACAATAATAGGCGGGGTCTGCCTAGTCCCCTTTGTGGTCCTTTTCCCGGAGACATGCCGAAACGTCGTCGGAAACGGCAGTTACACCGGTGGAGCGCTCAACAAGCCATTGCTCTCAGTGCTCAGTCCCAGCGGAAGTATCTATCCACTTCGAGATGGCATATTGAACTACAAACTGAGGAGATTTCCGAACCCATTCGCCTGTTTACGAGTCGTTGCCAAGAGGAACGATGCACTACTGTTTGCATCGTACTCGTTGTTCTATCTCACGTATAGCTGCTATCAAGCCGCCCTGGCGCCGTTGGTCATCCAGCACTACCATCTCGACGCTTTAGAGGCAGGCCTCTGCTATTTGTCCTATGGAATTGCTACGATCGGTTCTTCGTACGCAGTTGGTAAGCCACATGCTCGATCTTGCGCCGCAGGTCCTAGCAGCAGAGGATGCCGGCACACGCTGACACACCCCAAGGCAAAATCCTAGATCATGACTATATGGTTACCGCCAAAAAACTCGGAATCACCATCAACAAGGTGTCTGGCGATGATCTCTCGACATTCCCCTTCGAGCGCGCAAGGATACGGAGCGTATGGTATTTTCTTGTTGGTGGAATATGCAGCACCGTCGCTGTTGGCTGGACGATAGAAGAAGACATTCATCTAGCGGTGACGATAGTCCTGACCTTCATTTGGGGCGTTACGTACACAGGCTTGTTCACTGTAGGTGAGCCCTGCCCTGACACATAACGTTCAACACATCTATGATATTCGCAGCCGATGTGACTGACTCAATCTCAACTTTTGAATAGATGTTTCTTACACTCAATGTCGATCTCCATCCAGGCGAGACAGGGCTTGCGAGTGTCGCTGCTAGCCTCACCCGATGCCTTGCAGGTGCCCTTGGCGTGGGAGTGTTGCAGCCGATGCTAGATTCCGTCGGTGCTGGTTGGACATTTACGATATTCGGGACTATCAGTTCGACATCGATTCCAATGCTCCTCGCAATGAGAAAATGGGGGCCGTCGTGGCGCGGCTGCTCATGGGAAAGCTCAGAAACCGTGGAAGCCGCGGCTTAGGCATTTGAAATGGTGTGAGGGCGCTGGATTGGACCTCGATTCTCAGATGGAAACTGACATTGATCTGGAAAGAAAGAGAATGTAGTTTGAAGGAAGGCTACGTAGGTCAACTGAGAGCTTCTCTACGCGAAAGGTCGGTGCACGATGAAACTGTTGATTCTGATAAATGTCCTGCTAAGGATGCTGCGAAGAGTCTTGGTTTCTCACGAGGGTCACTGCTGCATCCGCGTCGAGGTGAGCTGAGCCGGGGCGCAAGCTGGGCTGAGTGAGTTCAAGTGTTTCAGACAGCCTTGAAGGTGTGTGTGGGCGGAGGAGGCCATGTCACTGTGGGTTCCAAGTTTTTGTGCATCTTGGTTGACCAGAGACGTCGTTGGGTGACCTTGGGTGACCTTAGGAGGCTCCTGGGGTGGCATCCCCAGCCTCCCGCAGGCCCACGCGGGTGCTAAAAACGTGCTCAGCAGAGGCTAGTGGGGTCAAGGATCTGGGAGCTTGGGCCTGATGGGACCCCAAGCTCCCGTTGCGGTGCCAGGGCTGCCCCGCCGTTCCCACCGTTCCCACCGTCGACCAGCCCCGCGGATTTCCGCTCCCCCGTTTTGGATTGCATGTGGTTGGAACGTGAGCCAGCCCAGGATGAGATGGAAGGGAGAGGAAGGGACGTCATCGTGTATGTGGTCTGCCTACAAACACTACAAACACTGATCCAACAGACCAAGATTAGGTAGATAGACAGGCAGTCAGGTAGTCAGGTGGTCTACTCATCTGCCAGTCCCGACTAAGCCGGGTCGCTCTCCCGGATTGCCAGGCGATCTCAGGGCCCAGCTCCAGATCCTGGCCGCCCACGCACTGCACTTGTTAGCACCAAATACCAAATCCAGCAATCAGACCGGCGATCAGCGACGTCACACTGCGTTGCTTCTTGGAAGCCTCATCGAAGGAAAAGAAGAAGGATGGGCCTCGTGGTGCTTGCTTCTGCCCTACGGCGCAGGCTGCTGGCTGAACGGGCTTGTTGGTCCGGATGCTGGCACTGACGACCACCTGCATGTCAGTGCAACTTGAGCTCATCATCAATCTGTCAACCGTGACAGAGCTGTGAGAGAAGAACAATTCCCCGCTAGGCCTTCCCAGCCAGGCCATCGGGGTCCCTTGTACGCAGCCTCCTTGCGACCCCGTCGAAACTGGGAAGCACCCCTGCACCCCTGCACCCACCCCCCATCCCATCCTATCCCATCCCACATCCCATCAGCTCCAGTTGAGCTCCAGCTCCGACGGGCCAACCGTTGTTGTTGTTCTACGTAGTGTAGGCCGGGAGATGCACAAGGTCGTCAACCCTCAACAGTCAGTCAACCCTCGCCTCTCGGCCCTGCCACCAACTTTTATACTTCTATTCCGTGCAGCGCTCCACGCACTTCCTGTTCCTGTTCCTGTCGTCCAGTCCAGTCCAGTCCAGTCCAGTCACAGTTGTGCGACCGTCCACCCGCCCAGAATATTCTCAACCTTTCGTCATCCTGCACCGAGCCACTCGAATCCCCTCTTACTCGCTGCACCGTCTGCGCAACCTCACCCTCGGGAAACCTTAAATAAAGCCCACGAGGACCGCCATTGCACACTGCCCTACCAAGGCCTGCCGTACACCGACCCGGCCCGAGCCATCGCAGACCACTCACTCGTTCACCATGGCAGTCCTGTTCACCATTGGTTTCGTCTTTTGGCGATTCATGGAGATCATCACTCTGGTAAGCTCTGATTCCCCTTGCGAATTCGGCGCATTCGCTCTCGAGCTGCCCAGTCTCGTCGGCGCACTCGAGGGCATCCGAGGCACCATAAGTCGCGCAAGCCGCAAACTTGACGTTCTCCACCAATTCCCCGCTGACAATGAGCCTCTTTGCGCCCGCCCTGACAGATCCCCACCATGGGCATGCTGGCCTACTTTGTCGATGGCTACGTCAAGGCCAACGAGCTGACGCCAAACTACATCCTGATATTATTCATAGTATCGGTATTAGCCCTGGCGTGGGCCATATTCACGCTCTTCTCCTACCACAGGAGCAGCTCCAACGCGCTATTTGTCGCAGTCGTTGATCTCTGTACGAAACCAAACCCTCTCTCTTCCAGGACCCGCAGAACGCCCCCCGACTAACGTCATTCTCCTGCCCCACAGTGTTCGTCGGCGCCTTCATAGCAGCCGTCTACTACCTCCGCTTCATCGCCGGCGCCGACTGCACCAACGTGCGCGGGACGAGCTACGACGTGTCCTTCGGGCCCTTCGGCACCTTCAGCGGCAACGGCGTCGACGTCGACACGGACCGCACCTGCGCCATGCTCAAGGCCTGCTTCGCCTTCGGCATCATGAACACCATCTTCTTCTTCTTCACCGCCGTGCTCGCCTGGTTCCACGGCGACCGCGTCGGCAGGGACACGCGCTACTACCGCGAGACGCACTACTCGCGCCGCGGCCACCGCAGGCACAGCACCTCCAGGAGCAGGCACAGCGGCAGCCGGAGGCGCAGCTCGCACTCGCACCGCCGCGTCTACGTCTAGGAGGGGGATTCGCCGGGCTATGTGCGGGAGGTGATGGCCACGGCTGGTTGATATGCCCTGGCCCCGTCCTTCTCTCTCCCTCTCTCGTCTTCTCCTGGATAGACGAGGGCCACCGACTAATTGCCGGTGGGATGGGACACGGGTTACTTTGACGCATCAGTACGCGATTGTTTTTTTTATGCTATACTACTACTACTATACGGGCATTGGGCCGGGTTCATTGTGTCACTAATGAAATGGGAGATATGAGATGGCCGGTGGCCACGTACGATACCTTTGGGAGGGATACCAGGAATACCTTTTTGTTTAAACTCTTTCGGGATTTTGGATTCGTGACGACTGACGATTATGCGCGCCGGGCAGGAATCTGTAAGCTGGTTGATCTGGCCTCACGGTCTGCTCCATCCTGCGCGACTTCAACTTCGAGGTATTGTTTGACAAATAAATTGTACTTCGAGAAAGCCCTCCGCCTCGTGAACTCAATTCTTTCGTCGGTGTTGACTCTGCCCTCTTCACTACACATCTAATGCCCCGGACGGTGCCCCGTCAGGCTTCATACGACTTCCCAACCCCAATCAGCCTCGAGGTCCTTTCACACTTTCCCAGCTGGAGGTTGCCCTGCTCTTGATCCACTCACGCAAGAGAAGCTGCCATTCTGACTGCACTTGACGGTGGGTCGGATATACTGATTACTGCTGATATTTTCGGCCGGATTGACCACAGAATATAAAACCGTCACATTAGAAGTACATTTCAAGTCCAATGCCAAAAACCAATTACGCCGAAACCGCGCAGAACCCCGGGCCTGAGCATCCGCCGCAAATGCAGCTCCCAAACGCCATTGCGATCACTTGTACCTGAACTCTCGAAAATAACCACGCCGACGACACACACCCTCGTGGCCCCCCTGTCCCGCCACCAGCAGATGTGAGGAGCAATGTGCAGGGGCATCACAGCAACAAGACAGCGAAACCAGCAGCAACGGCGAGGACGGCGCCGCAACGCCAACCAGGCCACGCACCGGCACCGGCACCCGCACCCGCGGCACCGCTCCCAAGCCCGTTCTGCCCGTTGAACAGCCCGCCGTCTGCAACGGAGGAGTTCGCGACGGGCGTCACCCCGTCGAAGCGGAATCCGGTCCCGTTGACAAACGACCACCTCGGCGCGCCACCCGCCCCGGCGCCGACCTGGATCGCGTCAGCACGGGGCCCCGCGCCGCCGTCCGCACCGGTTGCGGCGCGCGAGCCCGTGAGCCGCAGAGTCACCGTCCCCAGGGGCGCCGTGAGGACCAGGGAGAGCGAGGCCGACGCGTTGGAGAAGGCGAGGTCGTACGCGAACGGGGTGGTGGCGTTCCACACCAGGGGCGGGTAGCGGAATGCCGCGCACGCCTCCGGCTCCGGGGTGCCGCCGCCGGTGGCGGCGGCGGCGGCGGCGGTGGTGTAGTTTGCGGGCGGGGAGAACTCCAGCCCGGACCAGTCGATGGTATCGTTTGCCGCCCACGTCGACTGGTCCCCGCGCAGGGTGTATGACGCGCCCCCTTCAGAGTTGTACGGGCTGGTGGTGGTGGTCAGCATGCCCGGGGCGGTGAGGTCCAGCATGCGCTGAGCATCGTAGGTCGGTGCGTCTTGGCCTTCCGTATGGATTGCGATTGTGCCGCAGGGCCGGGAGTCTTTGGTGCATACCGTGAAGAGGGAAGCGAAGAGGAGGTTCACGACGCCTCCGGAACGGGCGGCGGCGGGCGGGACGACCGGGTCCACCGCCCCGGCTTGCCTGGTGTCGAGGTCCCGCGGTGCTGCGTGGACGGCTCTCGGGGCAGCTGAAAATATTGGGATTGGCAGCACGGTTGGCCTGGGTAGGCCGAACGACGGGGTCCAGGGTAGGGGCGTGGCGTCCGGCGGTGGTGGGCCTGTTTCCGGCGCGGGCGCGGGCGGTGGTAGTTCCGGCCCGGCCTGTTGGACCATGAAGAATATCGGGTTAGGATCGATAGACGGCGGGTTGACACCGATCCTCAGGGTCGAGTTGCCCGCGTCGGTGAAGAAGTAGGTCCCACTGCCGCCGGCGCATTGTGTGGCATCAAAGGGGAAGTTGGACGGGTCAAGCTTGAAGGAGCCCGTCAGCGCGCCGGTGTAGGTGATGAAGAGCCCGGGAGGCAGGTTGGGCAGCCCGAGGGGGGTATGTTCAAGACGAGGGCGAAGGCCGGGCTGCAACGACGCGGAGAGGGGAACCGTAAACAACAGTGGCAATATCAAGGCAGACACTGAAGTGCCTGTCTTTGCGATCATGGTCCCTGGCGTTGCATATTCCATCCTGGGCTCGAGGACTCGGGGGAGTTTGGTTTGGGCCGAATGGCTATCACGGTTTATTATAAAAAAGATAGACGTTTTCCCAAACCTGTTCTGAGAGTAGGGCAGGTGAACTTTGATGTTAGGGTCGTCTGCCCTCGTGGCCTTCTAAAGTTGCCAAGTTGGAGGGGTCGGTGCTTTGGGCGTGCCCATCCCGGTCAGAGGCCGTCATTCCAGTCGCGTGAGAGGACGCGAGAGCAAGCTTCCAGGTAGACTTTCAGCACGGCAGCCTTAACTCAAACTCACAGCCCATCTGACAAGCACAATGCCTCGAGCGATAGTTAGCACTGAAGTCAATACTGCCTGACCCGGCCGAGCTGGGCATGAGGCCTGCTTGCCAAGAACCTCTCTGCCAGGTTGGATGGCAGGAGTTGCTGGGTAATCCTTTAGCAGATCGTCCGAAGGCGACCGAGGGCTCGAGCAAGCGAAACTATCACATAATATATTAATTGGCCTTGGGTGGTGACGAAGTAGAGCACAGTAGGTTGAAGCCCGTCGTTTCGAGTCGTGTTGGAGCTTGCTTGGAGAAGCAAGAGACGGCTGAGGCTAACAACGCTCCTTGCCAGGAAAGATACTAAAAATGCCCTGCTTGATATCTGATGGCCCATATTCTGCACTCCAGTGTCTCTTTTTGTCTCTGCCACCTTCAGCCCTTGCACAATTAGCGCACCGGCGAATCGGGATGGGGGTGAATCTCGCCGATGGGACGTAATTGTTCCTTTCGGGCGTCGGGGATAAACGAGGGCGGTCTGAACTTCATCGGTGAACACCTTCAGCCTCCGTGTGCCTTTCTTCCGGATACGCAAATGATATGGGATGCAAAATGGCACCCAAAATATTTCCTCTTCAAGCCGCACGGCGCAGCAGATGGGCCGGGGTCTTCACTGTGGCGATCTCACCGTCACCGAGCAAGCATCAAGGCCCTCAGTCCATCATTGCACGCGGTCCTGCAGACTAAAGTCGGCGGCCGTCTCAGACACAAAGGCTTTGGACGACGAATTGGGCGCCCCGGGCCGCGAGGATGAGCCTCCTTCCGGAGTCTCGCAGTAGCCTCGCTGCAGAGCCCTCAGTCCCATCACTGTTAACATACGGTCCTCTCCACGGCATCCCCATCTAGGTAAAAGACAATACCGTCACCAGGGTCAACAGCATTACGGCCCTTATTTCGGTGATGACCGAGATTATCCGGTCATCACCAAACTCAGGGTCGCCCGTGCGGTCACTCTCGGGGCGTCGAACTGCCCTGAGTGCACATCCCATGACAGACTGGATCCAGGCCGTAGTAGTTGTGGGAGTGGTACCCTCGGAAGAGTCGATGTCGGCATGCGTGTTTTCGGCGGGGCACCGAGGTCACCCAAGAAGCATCGCAAACATCCTGGCCAGTACATCACTTGCAAGAAGATCTCGTCAGACATCGGGCAGTATCATTAGCCCTGCCCCCAGGAACAACATCGTTGGCATCGAGACCACCATAGGCTCGGTCTCGGGCGCCTCGGTCATTCCTGTGTGCCACGGGCAAAATACCGTCGAACCGATGGAGACGGCAGTGACAGACGCGGCTATGATTCTGAGTACCACGGCCGGCAGAAACAAAGACGACACCAAGATAAGCCCTCACAGTTCAAAACCATTCCGGAGTACCCGAGAGCTTGTGAACACACAGACATATCAAGCTTCCGGGTCGGCATGCCCCGTAATTCAGTAGATACAGTCGAGTGCGACGAGATTTGTGAGTTGTATGGGGACTTTGTTGGCCTTCTCAGAACACGGGTCGCAGAAGCGGTGCATTTCAACTTCCCCCAGATGTTTGAAGAAGTGTCAACGGAGGATACCTGGGATGCCATTGCACAATACCTTGGCAAGCTGACCGAGCTGCCCCAGGGCATATGGCCGCCTGGGAGGTGAGGGCATCCGTTCCATCCAGAGCGCCTGCGAATTATTTCGCAGCTCATGGTGGTTCCCGCAGATCACAGTCCCACTAGGCCATCACACTGCAGATCTGGGGTGGAACTACAATGGTACAGGAAACCTGGCGGATGATGGGCGAGATATACCGTGAAATACTCAGCCCAGGCCTTTCATGCTGTGTGGCTGACACTTGCGGCAGACGTGAGGTCTCGGCCATTGGAGGCAGCTTCCCAGAGGCCAGCCTGATGCGGATCGGCATTTCTCTGGAGAACTTCACACGCATCGGGGATTCAGAGGGTGCCAGGGGCCTGTGGATATTCCGACAAAAGCCAGTGTGCCTATGGGCTACACGATGTGTGGCCGAAGTCAGTCGGCATGCATGCGCTGTAGCACTCTCGAGCCCCTGGGTCGACCCTCACGGCCCGATCTTCCGCACGAACAGAGATATCATACAGGAATGAGTGGCGGTAGCGGCTTCATCGTCACTGGTCCAGCCGGCTGGTGATGGCGATGGCGACCCCTCGGCGTCTCACATCGAGGCACCCGCTTGGATCAATCTCCCTCCATAAGAACCTGAGGAGTGCGAGGAAGCTCGGCAGAACCGTTATAGGGGCCTGCCAAGGCTCTTGGGAGGACTGTGCATCCTACAAGCGAGGTAAAAGCCGGAGGCAATCACGGTGAGAGACCCAAGATGCGTGTTCATCTGGTGGTTGAAAAGTTTGGGGAAGTTTGGCAGATCAAACCATGGTCAGACGGAGATGTCTCAAGGTGGTCGTTGACGATGATTAAGCGAGGGCGGAGCCAATGGCGTGGGGACAGAGGGGGCCTGGGAGCCCTGGGGCCTAGGGGCTGCTGGGGGCTGCTGGGGGGTTGGTCTGCCTGCAAGCCGGCGGGCCAGCGGGGTCAGGCCAAGCTTCAGCACATCATTTGGATCTCCTGCTTGGCTTTTCGATCGCCGACCGGCTCGAAAAGTCAACTCAACTTCATCCCATCTGGGTGTGATCACCCGCTCATCATATGCGCATGGGCTCTGTTTACAGCTCGCGCGTATAATCGGGCAGCATCTGGCAGGCTGGTCTGGTCTGGTCTGGTCTGGCTTTTTGCCGCGCTTCTCGCCAGACACGCTCAGGAAGGCCAAGCTTGATGCACCCAGACTTCTTCTGCGGCTCTGCTTGGCTGATTACTACGTAAGTATTCATCCCCGCCCGGCCTGCAAGCGCGCACAACGTCTCGCCAAGAGCCGCTTCTTCGATCCGCGAGCCGACATGCATCCCTGACGGCCCTCCCGTCCTACGGCACTCATACTCGGCTTCCCAGACTCCTGGGCCTGGGAACGCGTCGTTCCCAAGTCGCTTGTTGGAGGAATGGGTTTCGTGTCGGGCGCGGCAACCCCTCCTGTCCAGCCTGCTGAGGGCGCCAGCAGTGGGAATAGGCCAGGCCCCACCACCTGCCAAGACCGGGATGGAACGCTTCCACGACCTCTCGCTACCAGTGTATCCACCATTCGCCCCATCTTGGCCCCATTCTGAACGGGGGCCCAAGACGGCCGGCCTCTGCTATGTACCATAGTACTGGGTGGGCGGTAAGCACCCCTTACTGAGCGGAAGACTGGTGGTGTAGCTTCAGGTCTCATGTCTGTACAGCTCACAAGGCAAAGCTCACGGCTGGAGGCGAACACCGAAGGTGTACAGATCTCGTCACGTTGGATCCTACCGACATACCAACCACAACCAGCCTTGACCGGGATTTCTTACTATACGCGCCTGCACGGCCGTAACCTTAGCGCTCACTGCATCGTCACCTCCCAGAATTCTCCGTCCATGGCATCTCACCATCCGATGGGCTCGTCCCCTCCCGCCTTGGCGACAAGGCCCTGTTTCCTCCCGGCACCGTCATGAGACTTCATGGCACACCTCTCACCGCGTCCGCTCCAAGTATGATCGCCATTGGAGGGGTCGACAGCCTTGGGCATACTTCCAACTGACATCTTGGCGTGCGGGTGTGCTGCCCCAGGTCACGGAATCTTTGTTTCGCTGGGAACACACCAGATCGTTACCGAGCCGTGTCGATGCCTGGATCGAGCATGTCTATATATTCTGCATATACCGTGCCTCTGGCTCAACGGCTTTACTTGTTTGATATCACAACACATCCATCGATCCCTCGTTTCCGCTTCTTGTTCTATCCAGCTTATTACATTCTCTTCTCTGTGTGTTTTCAACCGCTAGTCCGGTCGAATTTTATTGATATCACTTTCTGTCTATTCAAGATTCTCTGGAAGATCTAAAACTCTCAAGTCACAATGTCTCAGTTCCTGAAGTACGCTCTGCTCGTGGCCTACGTTGAGGCCCGGTTCGGTCAGGAGCAGATCCCCGTCGCGGCGATCCAGGCCCTGGGTGACTTCGGCAACCCCGGCGATGCCGGCACGCTCTCCGGCCAGGTCCCCGGCGTCCTCTTGGCCGCCGCCAGCCCTTGCGACAAGCTCTCCCTGGCAGACGAGATCGTCGACACCCTCGGCAACGACCCCGCCGTGATCGAGGCCGCCGCCGGGCTCGTCGCCGCCGAGCAGAACTTCAACCCCTTCGCCGTCGACATCCCGAGCCTGTGCGCCGACGCCACCCTCCCCGCCACCGAGGAGCTCCGCGGCATCATCCCGCTCGTCGACCCCGCCGTCGACGGCGCCGACGCCCAGAACGCAAACTCGGCACAGTCCCTGACCCAGCCCTTCGACGCCGCGGGCCTCTCGGTCGCCGAGGTCACCGCCGCCCAGGGCTTCTCTGCCTTCACGGCTGTTGACGGTGCTGGTGCCAACGTCGACGTCGGAGGTGCGGACGCGGGCGCGGATGCTGGGGCTGATGCTGGTGCCGACGCTGGTGCCGACGCTGGCAATGCCGACGCTGGCAATGCCGACGCTGGCAATGCTGATGCTGGCAATGCGAACGCTGAGGACGACGCGGCTGCTTGCAACGCCGGCCAGGCTGACCAGGCTGATCAAGCTGACCAGGCCGACGAGGCTGACCAAAACGCCGGTGAAGACCAGGCTCAAGACAACCAGAACAACCAGGACAACCAGGACAACCAGGACAACCAGGACAACCAGGACAACCAGGACAACCAGGACAACCAGGACAACCAGGGCAACCAGAACAATCAAGATGACCAGGCTCAGAACGGCCAAGACCAGAATGCTGATGCCGGTGCTGATGCTGGGGCCGATGCTGGGGCCGGGGCCGCCGGTGCCGACTTCGGCCAGTGCACGCCCACGATGGATTTCCAACTCGGCCGTGAGGGACGCGCTGCTGACGAGGGCACCTTCTTGCCCACGGACCCTCTCGTCGCCGAGGGACAGCAAGACGCTCTCAACCCCAACATCATCACCAACCGCATCTGTGACCAGCTTGTCAACGTCTGCGAGGCCAACGACGCTGCTGTCGCCGCCTGCGAGGACGCCCAGGCCCTCGTCCAGGGTCTCGGCACCAAGGACGCCACGACTGCTGATGCTTTCAACCAGGCTCTTGGGTTCTAAGGGGTTATGCCAGGTCGAGGCCCGGACGCTTATTAGTCCGTGGCCTTTTCTTCACAAGGATAGCGGGGTTTATCTTGTATGTGTAATGACCGTTCATGTCGGCAATGCCAGTATAGTAATAGCCAATACGGGAATTTGGAACATCAAAAACGTCTTATTTTAATCCACTGGTTGTGACTTCCGCGCGTTTCGTAGTCGAGCTTTGAGCCCCGAACATATTTCCAATGCATTTCAGTGCTATGCGAATGTATATCCACCTCCTTGATGCATCCCATGTATATATACGATGAGGTCCTCTACTTAATGAGCAAATCTAAAGTCCAACCTCCTACTTCCTTGCAGTCTCGTGTTCTTGATGTAATGTTCCTGCTCTTCCTTGCTCAGCGCGTTCCAGACCCGGTCCTTCTGCTTGTTCCTCCAGATGTAGTAGGCCTTGGTGAACAAGAATAGGAAGATGGCTAGAATGTTGATTATGAAGAGGTTGCGGTTTCCGCGTCGGTAGTAAGGCTTGTCATCGTCGCGGTATATGAAGTTCGCGATGATGCTGCCTAGCTGGACGGACATCTGTGTTTTTAAGACAATTACGTTAGGATGCCACGTTTCAAGATCATATATGGCAGGCCAAGTTATGATAAGACGGGTATCGTCTTGAAAGAGTGCAGTTCATGAGAAAACCTACATTGTATAGTGCCGCCGAGACAGATCTTGTGCCGACGTTGTTGGAGTTCTTTGATGTCCAAGCCACCAGGATAGCGTGACAGTAGGGGTAGCTGAGCAGTACGGTGACGAGTGCATATGTCTCCCACTTCTTATCAATCATACCGGGCCACCATTCAAGGGCAATGACACAGGGCACTGTTTTTAGGGACGGGTTAGCAAGTTCCACGACGGCACTCCATCCTCTCCGACCAATGGCAGTGGGGGTACAGTGCTTACATGTCCATAGCGACTGGGCCATAGCAATCAATGTTCTCTCATTGAAGTATTCCGAGACCCTCGTAATCGTAAGCAAAGTTATGATGTGGAGAACGCTCTATGTGTTGGGTTCAGCCGATGGTCAAGACAACAGATTACCAAAGAATGTTGACTCACAGATGGAATTGTGAGAAGGTTTGTGTTGAAGGTGCTGAACCCGAGCGACTTTACGATCAAGGTCAAATACTTCGACGGCGGGCTCTGGGGAATGAAGATGATCAAACCCAGTAGGTACAGAGGCCAGAGATCATAGTCCTTCATTGTTTGCCACAGACGCCTGGGGGTCAGGGCCTGTCGGTTGTGCATGTCACCTAGAACCGGAAGTTATTATGAATCAATTCACCAAGCTTCTCAAATCCAAAAGGGGGGGTGGGTATCGGATCTTTACCTTTACTTGGGTCATCCCGCAAAACCCGGTTTACGACAATAGCCACCTCACGGTCACTGAACCACCCATTGGGACGGAACCAAGTCTTGGTCTGGACGGCCGATGCGGGCATCAAGAAGAAGGACGCGATGCCAACCGAGAGCGTTATGAGACCTTCGATCAGGAACCTGGTATTGGTTTAGTTACAATCACAATGGTTGAGCCATGCGCACTTACAACCAACGCCACCCGGCGTAGCCCAGAACTCCACGCATGTGAAGCAATGCGAAAGCTAGCAATGACGTGAGGATTGTGGTGACGGACAAGGTTGTCCAGAAATAACTGCACGAAGGTAAGCAACTTGAATGAAGCCAGAATATCAACAGCTCTTGACCAACCTCAGCCTAATCGGCAGCTCCCGAGACGTGTAGAAGTAGCTCAGCCACAGGACTAAATCGGGGATGAAACCGCCTTCCAGAACACCGAGGAGGGCTCTGGTGACAAGGAATGACGCGTTCCCTGAGATCCAGAATTGGCATGAAGCCACGATGCTCCACAGACAAATCTGCATCGGAATCCACCTGTCCGGTCCAACCTTCTTCGACACTAGCTGCGAGGGCAGTTCCGCAAAAAGGAAGGATATCAGAAACACTGTGTTTCCGTAGTTATAGTCTATTGTTGAACCAGTCAGCACACACTTTACTTCACACAATAGACAGATCGGGAAGTATTGTCTAACCGTTCGTGTTCAGACCGAGATCGTCCAACATGTTGTCCGACACGGCCTGTACGAGGTTCCCACGGTCGACCTGAAGACCAAAGAACATGCAGCAAGCCCACAGGCAGACGCGCCAGTCAAGCTTCCGAATGATGGCCTTCTCCTCCTCTTCCGACCAGGTCAGAGTGGGGTCGAAGACGTGGCGGCACTCGTACTGCGACTCGTCGTAGACCTGCCTCCAGTGCTCTGCAACGGCCTCGTCCCTGAAAGGGTTCTGGCCGTGGCCCTCGTACGCATCCTCGGGACCCGAGTCCTCGCCGAACTCCTTGACCTCGGCCTTCCTGGGCAGCGGATCCCCGATCTCGTCGTCGACGACTGTGCCAGCCACGGGGTAGCCGGACTGGATCGGCGGGACGGACATGCTTGGCTCGGTCCGTTGTCCACGAAATGTGCTGTAATTCATGGGGTGAGCTTGGTGGTCAGACGTGTAAGTCGTCGGTAGCTACTGCAGCTCGCCGAGCCCGCCCAATAAGACAGACAGCCAAGGATCTCCGGGGAGAGAAAAATAGACAGCGTCGTACGAGTGCTTCAATTATATAAAAGCATCGCCAAGCTCAAATCGGCGCCACACAAGATTTTTTTTTTTCCCCATGATGCTTGGTTGATCGGTTGTCATAAAAACCCTCCGGTAGTCGCCCGTCGCGAATGCCGCGCACGAATGGCGTGCTCGTGGCCCAGAGTGGGCGTGGACGGGGGTCGTCGCATTGTGTGATCGCCCTACTGACATAGCGAATCTGCAGTACCTTTCCAAAAGAGGTGTGCACCCCCGCGCATTCGGTCCAGCTGCTCACCCCACGCCTCCGTCCAGTGAGGTCCTGGGGGGTCGTGAAATTGCGCGATCATGGTTGTCTCAGGGGGGCCACGCGGGAGCGAGTGCACGGGTTGACCTCGGCAAAAGCTTAGGCGACAACGGTCCTGCGAGATACAACCAACGCGCACGCAATTGTCTTGGCGAGGCGGATTGTGGAGCGATAGCCGGCTTTGCTTCTGAGGGACCAAAGGCTCAGGGGCTGGCTTGGTCCGAAGGATTGATATCGGAGATTGTAGAGTGTAATGAAGTAATGCACACACGTAGAGAGAACGACAAACCGTCGCCGGGCGGGTCTTCATGTTGGCATGAGCTTTGCTGGCTCGTGGTATATTCTACTTTAAATTTCCCACGAAATCCATTCTGGTTCATCGAGTGAAAAGGGCCATCCTCTTGGGTTGGAACTGTTTCTCCCAGCATCCTGCACGAGCGCTGCCGCTTCCAAACCCAAACTAACTACCGGTATCCATAACGAAGCACGCCGGGGAAAGTGTGTGCGGTTGTCTTCTGCTTTTTACCTTATGGATCAAAGCCAAGCCCGAGTCAAACCTTCGATACATTTTCTAATTATGCCTTCATTTTGTACATGGTTCGCTCCAGTGTCTGCTCGAGAGCTAAAACAGCAAGATGCTATTTCACCCTCAATAGTTACTGACCGTCCCCTGCTATCCCATTGTTTCCCCGTAGGGAATTATTGGGCTAAGATGCTGAACCCATAAAAAGATTCGAGCCACTGCCAGCCGTCACCCTCCATAGACAATGTCTCTGATTTGGCCCTGAAAATTCTAGACAGAGCGAGATGATTAATGAGATGACTATCATCCAAGATGTAGAACTGGAGTGTTCCGCCGGTGCCACGTTCTTCGGGTCTGTGAGACACTGAATGGGGCGAACGCAAGGTTGGGAAGCTCGTAAATCACCTTGTATGAGAATTGCAACCGAATGCAGCGTGTTTTAAAGAGAAGAAATCTATCTACATATGTACAGTGGCAATGCGAGCAGGCTCGGCTGCACTCCCGGCCCCGGGACATTGCCAGCCAGCTGATCCATCAGGTGCTCAAGTGTAGGAATGTGTACAGCTTAACTCGACTTTTCCCTTGCCCCGACTGATATCAAATCGTCATTTCACTATGCGTCGTGCTCCACGTGACAGCCGAGAGTCACCTCTCTCAGCAACCAGACATAGCTCAAGCAGAATTTAACCTGCGTGGGTAAGCTGGTGGCCCTTTTATCCCCAGAGGATACCCTCTCCTTCGCCGGCCAAGTCCAGATGTCAGCCTCGAGAGTTTGGCAGAAGTACAAGTCACAAACTTTCTCTACTACCCACCGGTTGTGATGGATCCGTCCAACTTCCGCTTTTGTTACCAATTTCGATGAGTTCCAGACAGGAATGATATCAGTCAATATGAAAAGACCAGAACTGGTCTGACTGGTCCCTCACCGTTGAGCCCTCTCGGAATTCTTATTTTTCTCCCCTCTTTACTTTGCCTACTTACATACCTAGGTATGTACTTTTTCTACCTAGTGACGAGAACTGATTTGTTTTCTGAGGTAGTGTAGCGTATGACGCACGGTCTCAAGTTGAATATGCAGGGAAATTGAAATGCAGAATGAATCAGCAACTGAGAAAAGTTTGCACACGACAGAAAAATCAATCAGTAATGAATGGCTGTTGGTTCAAGTGCTTACAGCCTCCACCTGATACTGCATTAGCTCGTTGATCGCGGAAGGATCTCGGTGGACCTCACACAGACCCACCGTGTCCAATCACGATCAAACACAGTTCCTGTCAGACCTGCCATTCAGTTAATCATCCTCTTTTTCTCTTTCGATTCTTGGATCTTCACAATCACTCCACAGCATTACCAAAATGGCTGAATCGTCTTGCTCTGGCCAACCACCACTGCGGATCGGCACCCGGAGGTCGAATCTGGCCGTGGTCCAGGCCGAGGGCATCCGGGACAGCCTGAAGAAAATTGCACCGGGCCGATCCTTCGAGATAGAAGCAATCCGAACGCTTGGCGACAAGGACCAGTCCACTGCACTTTATAACTTCGGGGCCAAGAGCCTATGGACGACCGAGCTGGAGGAAAAGCTGACCTCTGGCGAGCTGGATGTCATCGTGCACTGTCTCAAAGGTAGGCGGGCGGGCGGTTATGCTGCAACCCATATCCTATTCACGTGTGTTGACGGGCCTCTCATTAATCCACGGTACAGATATGCCCACGACCCTGCCAGAGTCTTGCGAGCTAGCAGCTATTCCACTCCGTGACGACGCTCGGGATGCCCTGATAGTCAAGGCGGGTCTGCCGTACGACAGCCTGAAGGCCTTGCCGCAGGGCGCCGTGGTCGGCACCTCATCCGTGCGGCGGTCGGCGCAGCTCCGCCGTCTCTACCCGCATCTCCGCTTTGCCAACCTCCGCGGTAACGTCGAGACGCGCCTGGCCAAGGTCGACAACCCCGATGGCGAGTACACGTGCATGATCATGTCCGCGGCAGGGCTCGAGCGCGTCGGCCTCAAGCACCGCATCACGCAGTACCTCGGGTCCAAGGACGGCGGGATCCTGCACGCGGTGGGCCAGGGTGCGCTCGGGCTGGAGACCAGGAAAGGCGACGGTGCGATCCAGGAGCTGCTAAACCAGCTGGTCGATCAGAAGTCAACCCTGGCCTGCCTGGCTGAACGGTCCCTGATGCGCACGCTGGAGGGAGGCTGTAGTGTCCCGATTGGTGTCGAGACAGAGTGGGTAGGGCAGCCGCAAGACTCGGTCCTCAGAATTAGGGCAATAGTCGTCAGCCTGGACGGCTCCCAAAGTGTTGAGGATTCCGTCGACGCGACTATTCGGACCATTGATGAAGCGACTGAGCTGGGGCAAAACTTGGCCGCGAGGCTGGTCAAAGCAGGCGCCGATACGATTCTGAAGGACATCAACAGCAACAGACCCGCCAAAGACTAGAGCTATAACAGCAATCGACATTGCTGGTTGGTGCGACAGCGCTATAGCATAGGTAGTTGACACTGCAGCTTCTCACAAAATAATAGCATTGCTGCAGCCCTCACGCGGAAATACCTAGGTACATGGGAATGAACATGCTCGAATTTGATATTCCCCATCAATCTCAGTCCACGTAAGTATGCCCTTCAATTCATGTTCAAAACCTGTTAACCGTGAATTTATTCCGGGATGGGCGACGCCAAGTACATGGTTTTGAAATGATTGAAGCTCGTCTTGTGAAGGTTGGAAATGACTCATTAGATCAATGGTATGGCAGTAATCCATCCAATGACCAATGGTCGCTTTCGCGTAACGAGTAGAAGAAAAGGACTGCTGCCTTTCAAGTTTTCAGACAAGACAGTGTCCCTGGGCTGGACACTAAGTGGTGGGGCTCCATTTTTGGATTATTGACATCATACCGGTATGGCCCGCTGCAGCATGGCACAGGCCTGAGTTAAACACAACTGCATAGCGCCGCTCGGCGGTTAATTTCAGATTCTAGACAATTTGTATACATCTTTGGTTCATTGATCTTCGACTTTCCTGGTGGTGATCGTCAGATCTCACGTTTGAAGAGTGGGTACAGCTCACCTGCACGGCCTCACGGTGGTCTGCAGCCACAGCACTGCAGCGACTTGCAAACTTTAGAACTTGTGATTACCCACTGACGTCAGCCTGCACCTTGTTGGAAGAAGTCAACGTATATGGTTCCCACAACAATTACCTGTTTCCAGTGATTTCAAAAGCCTGGAGGCGATGTGCTTATAAGTGGTTGCGTGACCTCGAACCTTGATGCTTGGGACTCACAATCCTCGCCCTCAATCAGCCCTAGAACTCGCCTCTCGATTTGCTTCAGAATAAAAGCACAAGCCTCAAAAGCAGCCAACGCCGAATCATCATATCAATACAATTACCGACCCCAGGACCACTACAAAATGGTCAGCAAATCAGGCACAGTCCACCCGGGCTCGATCTCCGCCCGAGTCCGCAAGGCAGCCAAGGACATGGAGAATCTGCTGGCGGGTTCGCTCTGCAACGAGCCCAAGGACGCCAAGGAGCATATCGAGTACGACTGCGTGATGGTCAACCCCCTGATCCACCCGGACGGCAAGTCGGAGCCCATGCACATGAAGTCGGAGCCGAAGCTAGGCGAGGCCATCGACAAGCTGGCCGAGAAGGGCCAGCTGATCAGCTGGAAGATCCACAAGGAGGACCCGGAGCCGGCCATCGCCGAGGTGGACATGATGGGCGTCCAGATCATCTACCGGGTGACGGTCATCAAGTCAGACAACGGCAGCACGGACCTGGACCCTGACGAGATGGAAAAGGTGGAGGCGTGGTGCACGAGCACGTGGAGGCAGCTCGCCGGCGGGGATTGGAAGCTTGTTGCGCAGCTTTTTGTGCCCATTTGAGGCGGAGGTCAGAAGGATAGGACTGGATGGAATGATGTTATGACTAGGGTTTGGAGCTCAGCGCGGTCTTCTATGGTGGGATAAAGGATCATCTTAATTTGTACTCTTTTACTCGTCTCTCGCGGATCATCCACGCCAAAACTCTCTGCAATGGCTTGCGTATTCGCAGCAAAATATGAATATCAGCCTTTACAATCCGACATGCTTTTGTGGAAGTAAAAATATTGGTTGGTAAAAGAGCACGATTTTCACTTCATTTTGAGTCAAAGACAACTTCTCCCAACCCTCGCATCCAAGTCATTATTACAACTTTCAATTCCCTGAAATTCCTCCCCAGTTGGAGAGCCATACTCGAAAAGCCCCGGTCAAAGAAGAGCTATCGGTCCCCTCCCAACATCCGGCTCATCATCGGGGTCTTCAGACTCGTCATCGTCAACATCCATTTCAAGATTCTGCCCTAGTAGAACCAAATGGGATTCCAACGGGTAGATTACTAGACGAAGGTCGCTCTTGGTGACTTGGGAATCTGGGTCGTTCCATTCTCGCAAGAACCACTGGCGCATGCTCAATGTGACCTGTCTCCTTTATCCATCTTCGTTTGTCATCTCCGTCGTCGTCTTCTTCGAAAGTGGAACAGTCAGCCACTCTTCGCATGAGCTTGAAGTCGAAACGGGTTTCGAAGCTGGCCTTTTCTAGCTGTTCAAGGACGTATCGCTTGTCGCTGACGGGCTTGCCATCATCGTCGAGATGTTCAAAAAAGTATTGCTCGTCGGTGACAGCCCGACCGGTCTTGTTGACCCACTCTATGCTTCCTCCGGACAAGTACTGTAATTTTGAGCGTCAACACTGGTACTAGTGAGGGCTTGAGGACTTGAGAAAGGGGTTTATGAAACGGCGTGGGAAACGAGATAGCGCGCCATGAAGACAATTTGGCAAGGTTGAAGTTTGCAAAGAGCCTGAAGACAAGCTGTTGAAGGCTATACCGAAGGGAAGGAGTTCATGATAAACAATGGGCACAATAGTTGGGTTATGTATAATGAGTTTGTATATCTGGCCAAAGCAAGTTTGACCTCACTTAACCGATGTGCGCTAATGGGGCTTAGACATCGATGTCCTTCGACAAACTTCCAAGCTTGCTGTGTCGTCCCTAGACAGACCACGTCAGGTGCGAAGGGGGGCTCTTTCGAAGCGCCAGGGTCCGCGTGACAGCCGTGACATGGTTCTGGCCAAAGAACTTGAGCTTCAGCAGCGTCAGAGTCGCCCTCGACGATGAGGTGAGTGTTGACACAGTGGTGTCCGTGCCAATCCAGCCGGTCAGGGAGCTTGACTTTCGACTTGTCCGAGACGAGTTTGGGGCGCGGATCCGGACCTGCGGACATCCAGGTCGACGTCAGAGGGTTGGTTATGGCCCAAGGGTATCCGGTGTCTATCACTGCCTGTTCCACGCCTCCGTCTTTGGCGGGACGGAAGTGTGGCCGTAAGACCTGCGCTCCAGGTGAAGGAGGGCGGTCACCAGGGAGGGAGGACATTTTATTCCTCGACACATTTGCGTTCAGCTTGAAGGGTCCTCTCAATGACTATGTTGAGCTGCTCCGTTGAAAAGTCGCTTGAGGCTGTGCGTCAGGAAGAGACTTCAGAACTCAGAGATCCGGGCTTATATCGCCCATATTTATTTGTGGCGGAGTAGGTGCTTCAGGCATGCCATAATTTTCGAGGCCATGAAGTTTATATTCGCAAAAGGTATGATTGTTCTGGATGGCAGATGATGGTGGCAGCACTGTCCAGCTGCCTTGCTCGTAGTCAACCAGCCACCCCCTTTCAGATGGATTAAACTGGGTACGTTGAATACGTGAGACACACCAACTGTGTCGGTTACTTTAAGATATGACTGGATCTTAGATACGACGGCCTGAGTTCCAACATTTCTCTTCCAGCGACTATGGCTGACTTCGACCAGGAGCATTACCATTAGCCAAATTCCCGGTGCTGGTCCCTTGCTTCACTTCCTCCCTCCAAGTAGTCCTTTCCTGAGTCACCACACCAGGGCCCTTGTACTGTGACCCGTAAAGGCCGCTCGCCCAGCTTGCACCCTCCTTAGCTGCCTGGGTCGTTGGTGCGGACTTCCCCTTTGTGTGCCGTCGTCGATACCACTTTCCGTAAGCAAGCAGGTAGTACAATCTAAAACACAGAAACGCGAACTTGTCGTTCTCGAGGTCTTCCGGATAATCCGCTCCGACGTCAACTGCTGCTGCGATGCCAGACATTACAGCGACCTCGTGTGCGTTGACCAGTGTCCACGAGGCAGCAAAGCGAGTGTTGTTCTTTGCCTGGAGGAACATCATCCACGGGATGACAAAGATGTAGTGAGTGTAGGAGTGGCAGAGCTGATGCCACCAGTCCTTCCGGATGATCTTGCTCTCGTCGATCTCGTCATCGGTCCAGAGCTTGCCATCGCGGTTCTTGTTCAGGTAGATTGTCTGGAAGACGTGTTGCTCGAAGGGTACGTTCTCGGGGAACTGCGACTGGTAGTTTGTGGTGTCGAAGCACATCTCCAGCTTGGACCTGTCCTTTTCATACATCTTGATGTAGTACATGGGGCGAAACTTGGTCTTTGCAAAGTCAAGGCGAGATTGCTGATCAACACCGTTTGTCGTGGCCACTGCCAGGTCCTCGCGATAGAAGTTCTCGTAGTGCTTCTTCATGTAGTCTGCATCATTATGGGTGATGGTAATGTCGTCGCTGAATTTGGCCGACCCGAGCACCTTCTTTTCCTTCCAGGTTGCTGTCCTTCCAAGAACCTTCTTTGCCGTGTCAGCCAGGCAGCAGAGCACAATCTCGTCGTAATTCTCTTCGGCTGCGGGAGCATCGGGGTCTCCGCCAGCAGGGTTGTGCCCATCAGGCGCCGGCGTGCGAGGCTTGAGCTTGACGACAACCCCTTTCTTGCCGCGTTGCACAATTTCTGTCAGCTCTGTCGACAGGCGGACCGTCACGCCGCGGGAGATGAGATCGTTCTTCCATGTCGAGTAGAACTCCGAGAACTTCGGGAAGACGACCATCGGTGGCTGGTTGCTGACTACGGAATTCTCCTCCGGGTGATACCACATGCCATACGTGGGAGACGTGCATAACCGCTCGAACATGATGGCTGGCGTCTCAGGCGTGGCGTTTCCGGTTCCGAGGAAGAGAGCCGTCATGGGCAGGGCTACGATGTTGATGAAGTCCTCGGAGAAGAGGAAGAGCTTGAAGACCAGTCGGAGTGGGAGCAGCGCGAAGAAGACCTCAAACATCCGCATCACTTTCAGGAGGGTTACCAGGCGCTTGACCTCCTTTTTGTGCTTGACCATGACCTGGGTTGGGAAGACATTGGACCAGAACGTCTCATCCTTGCCGAAAGACACCTGCAGCTCAACAGGATCCGCGTGGAAACCCTGGCGCTGGAACATGGTGAGGGTGTGGTGGAAAATATAAGAGCCACCCTGAACACCTTGGTTGCACCAGGAGGCACCGTATCTCTCCTTGTCCAGAGGGATGGAGAAAGCCTGGCCACCGCAGTAGTCAACAGCATCAATGAGGGTCACGTTGAATTTCTCAGGGTGCTGCGAGAGATGGTATGCAGTGGACATGCTGCTAAAGTCAGCGAAACCGCCGTTTCTTTGCCGAGTACGATGCACTTACCCAGCTGCTCCAGCACCCACGATAAGCACGCGCTTGCGTCCATCCTTGGACGAAGATCCGTTCTGGGCCATGGAGTGGGCGGTATCTCTTTCGATATCAGGGCCGAGTGAGTTCTGTGCCATTGAGGACGAGAGACTGTATCGCTGGCAGAGGTGAGCAGTGTAATTAATTGCATATGCTCCACCACCAGCAAAGCATGGCACTAGGTCTTTGTTCTATCACAGGCATTTTGCGTCTAACTTTCGGCTGCAACAAGATGAGGTTAGTTTAGTGTTTGATTGTTATGTATGACGGGTAGATCCAGCGTTCCCGTCGCTAATTGAATACGTCATGACCCTGAGCCAGATCGCGCCTTATGGAGATCGGCCGGTCCACACAGATCGATCTACCAGGCCCGCAGGCCCGCCAGCTTTGCGAATAAGAAGATCTGACAGCTCAGGATGTGACTGATAGGATATCGCACAATGCACTGAGCAATACAACTGTTGGGCTCCGACATGGTGGTCAGAAAGAAACTCGGGAGAAAACCGAGACACCAGAACTCCAAATGGACCTCAGCAGATCGATAGACCCCGGCGCAAGGGCAGCGTCGCAGCGATAATGTCTGGGCACTTCGAACGAAGATCAGCTCGAATCAGACGTGATCGAAAATAGTTATGCCGACGACAGAGGACAAAGCGTCTGGGAGCCAGTTAATTGCCCAATTTCCTGGGCGCAGACACTCTCATGTACCCGGGAGATTTCGTATGGGGCTTAGCCTTTGGATATCTGAGTATATTTAGGCGCTGTTGTGTAATCCAACAGGGAGCAAGCAAAAAGAAATGCTGCACCACATCCCTTTCAATTCATACTGTTACAGTCGGCCGGACCTGGACACGGAAGGCTGGAATGCTGTGCTCTGAACGCCACAGCGTCACCACCACTTCTCGAGAGCGTTGTTATGTTGGTGTGAGTGTAGTAGTATGGGAGGCGGCGAGCTTGAAAATAATATTTTCCAAAATTAACAAAATGAACCAGAAGCCGAGGCTTCGTATCGTCTCGGATACGGGGAATCGAACCCCGAGCTGGTGAGTGAGAGTCACCGATGTTAACCATTACACCATATCCGAATGTACTCATTCGGGAGACGTTAAATCCACTAGGGTTGCACATTATAAAAGCAGAATTTTGCTGGTGGGTGGGGCTGTGTCGACATGTGTGATGGTGTAGGAAGGATCACCGAGCCGGCACCGATGGAACAGCAGGATGGCCGGGGTTGGGATTGCCTGCCGGGGGCCCCAAAAAATTATTCGAATTACAAGGGTTCATTTCGTGGATGCGCGCCACGCTCGTTTCTACCTCGCCCCAGTCCTTCTCTAGGTCACATCCCCCATGAATTTGTGAAGATGAGGGCCTCAAGAGCCGTGGCCGTCCTTGGTGACGGTCGCATACTAAGCTCGAGCCCTGGTGCCAAGCTCCTGAACCTGAGCTGGAGCTGCAGGGCCAGCGCTGGTGCGCAGCGACAGTGGCAGCAGCAGCCCGTCCAGCCCAGCGGCGCGAGGAACTTCACCCAGTCTTCCAAGCGAAGCGCCGCACTGAGTGCCGCCCAAGAAGCGTATGTCTTCCCAGCCTATCAACCTACCGTCGCCATGAACTGCAATCGCGCTGACTATCGTGCTCCACAAACAGTCTCAAGGCCGCAAAGGAAGCAGCCAACCTGTCCCCCGAAGTCGTCAAGGCGCGCATGAGTCCCGAAGAGACCAAGCGCCTTTCTATGGTTCGAAATATTGGTATCGCAGTAAGTAATCTGGTTCCAAATTGTGGCAGCATCTCCCGAGCTCAATACTGACATCCCCAGGCACACATCGACAGTGGTAAAACGACATGCACCGAACGAGTCCTCTTCTACACCGGCCGGATCAAGGCGATCCACGAGGTCCGTGGCCGAGACAGCGTCGGCGCAAAGATGGACTCTATGGAACTGGAACGCGAACGAGGAATCACAATCCAATCTGCGGCGACCTTCTGTGACTGGGAAAAAAAGGAAAACGGAAAAACGGAAACATATCACATCAACCTGATTGACACCCCTGGCCACGTCGACTTCACCATCGAGGTCGAGCGAGCCCTGCGAGTCCTCGACGGTGCCTGTATGATTCTCTGCGCCGTCAGTGGCGTGCAGAGTCAGACAATCACCGTCGACAGGCAGATGAAACGGTACAACGTCCCCCGCATTAGCTTCGTCAACAAGATGGACCGTATGGGTGCCAACCCTTTCAAGGCGGTTGAGCAGATCAACTCCAAGCTAAGGATCCCCGCTGCCGCTGTTCAGATCCCAATTGGCTCCGAGAAGGAATTCGAGGGTGTCGTGGACTTGATCAACATGCGCTCCATCCGCAACGACGGCCACCGAGGTGTTCAGCTCAAGATCTCCGATCAGATCCCCGAGGATCTCAAGGAACTCGCCCAGCAGAAGCGCCAGGAGCTCATCGAGAAGCTTGCCGACGTCGACGACGAGATGGCCGAGATGTTCCTCGACGAGAAGGTGCCTACCCCTGAGCAGATCAAAGCTGCCATCCGCCGGTCCACCATCGCTCTCAAGTTCACGCCGGTCTTGATGGGCACCGCTCTCGGAGACAAGTCTATCCAGCCCATGCTCGACGCCATCTGCGACTACCTGCCGAACCCCGGTGACGTGCAGAACATGGCCCTCGACCGCTCCCAGAATGAGAAGCCGACAGCCCTGGTCCCGTACAACGCGCTCCCCTTCGTCGGTCTTGCCTTCAAGCTCGAGGAGAACCCCTACGGTCAGCTCACCTACATCCGCGTCTACCAGGGCCAGCTCAAGAAGGGCAGCTACCTGTTCAACTCCCGCACCAACAAGAAGGTCCGTATCCCCCGTATCGTCCGCATGCACTCCAACGACATGGAGGACGTCAACGAGATCGGTGCCGGTGAGATCTGCGCCGTGTTTGGCGTCGACTGCGCGTCCGGCGACACCTTCACCGACGGCAACCTCCCCTACACCATGAGCTCCATGTTCGTTCCCGAAGCCGTCATGTCCCTGTCCATCAAGCCCAAGCGCAGCAGCGACGCCGATCCCTTCTCCAAGGCAATGAACCGTTTCCAGCGCGAGGACCCCACCTTCCGCCTGACGGTCGACGAGGAGTCCGAGGAGACCATCATCTCCGGCATGGGCGAACTGCACCTGGAAGTCTACGTCGAGCGTCTCCGCCGTGAGTACAAGGTCGACTGTGAGACGGGTCAGCCGCGCGTGGCCTACCGTGAGACCATCACCCGCCGCGCCGACTTCGACTACCTCCTCAAGAAGCAGACCGGCGGCCCCGGCGACTTCGCTCGCGTCATGGGTTGGATTGAGCCGTTCGAGGAGGGTTCTGAGAAGAACCACTTCGAGACACAGGTGGTGGGTGGCACGATCCCGGACAAGTTCCTGGCGGCGTGCGGCAAGGGCTTCGAGATGGGCTGCGAGGAGGGCCCGCTGTTGGGCCACAAGGTCATCGGCACCAAGATGGTGGTCAACGACGGTGCGACGCACGTGACGGATTCCTCCGACTACGCGTTCCAGATGGCGGCGCAGTCTGCGTTCCGCAAGGCGTTCAAGGACGCCGGCGGCACGGTGCTCGAGCCCCTCATGAAGACGACCATCACGGCGCCTAACGAGTTCCAGGGTAACATCATCATGCTCATGAACAAGCGCGGCACCATCGTCGACACCGAGATTGGCCCGGAGGACTTCACCCTCGTCGCCGACTGCTCGCTCAACGCCATGTTCGGCTTCAGCTCGCACCTCCGTGCCGCGACGCAGGGCAAGGGCGAGTTCAGCATGGAGTTCAGCCACTATGCGCCTGCACCCCCTCAGTTGCAGTAAGTTGAATCCCTTACAATACATGATATTAATGTGGCGGAATAGATGCTAACGAGCCCTCAACCTACAGGAAGGAACTCATTGCCAAGTATGAGAAGGAGAGGTTCGCAAAATAGAGACGCCACGTGGTGCCAAATCCGGCACAGCTTGGGCTGGGCCGCAGAGAAGCCTGCCCACAGAATGTGGCCTGCTGAAGATATAAATCTCAACATAGACGACCGCGGGACATCCCCGTGATCTGGAAATGTACTATATATGCGAGACATGTGTACCCGAACATGTAGACGGGTGCACATCTGTACTTTACTCTGGCAGGGTTTAGAAGCCTGACCAGGAGGAACCAGGGCTGGGAGAAACCCAAGACGGCCGCTGTTCTCACACAGATGTTGTATAGACTGATGAGTATGCCTGCATCGAAATAGCGCACACACACACCATCCTCTCTCGAATGCTGGAAAGCTCCCCCCTCGTGAGACATGTATGACTCGTATGGTTGTTTGATTTGGTTCTCTACATTGCGGATACAATGCAACTTCGGTTGCGGCATTCATGTCTTGGTATCCATTTTGTCTATACCTATTCCCTTTCCCACCTACACCTCCAATAAAGAGCGCTTACAGACGCTTCAGGACATCCTCGAGGACCTCGGTGGTGGTGTTCTTGCCGCCCAGGTCAGGGGTGACGACGCCAGCGGAGAGGGTGGCGTCGACGGCGGTGTAGATGCTAGCGGCGGCCTGCTCGAGGTCCATGAACTCGAGCATGACGCCGACGCTGCGCAGGGTGGCGATGGGGTTCGCCTTGTCCTGGCCGACAATGTCCGGGGCGCTGCCGTGCACGGGCTCGCCGATGGCGAAGCCCTCGCCGACGTTGGCGCTGGGGATCAGGCCCAGGGAGCCGAGGAGGCCGGCGCCCTGGTCGGACAGAATGTCGCCGTACAGGTTGGGGGCGACGATGACGTCGTAGTACGCGGGCTGCTGGACCAGCTTGAGGGCCATGGAGTCGACGATCTGCTCCTCGACGCGGACGCCGGGGCTCGTCTGGGCGAGGGCGTCGCGGGCGGTGGTGCGGAAGAGGCCGTCGGTCTGGGAGAGGACGTTGGACTTGTGGACGACGGTGACGAGCGGCGAGGCGTGGATGCTCGGCGCGCCGCCCTCGCGCATCTTCTGCCGCCGCTGGGCGATCTGGCCGGCCATCTCGGCGATGCGGTACGAGGCGCGGCCCGTGATGCGCTTGATGGCCTCGGCGACGGGGCGGCCGCCGGGCCCGTCGGGGCGGGTGGTCTCCTCCTTGACGTAGAGGTCCTCGGTGTTCTCGCGCACGATGACCATGTCGACGGCGGGCTGGCTGAAGAGGCTGGTGGCGACGCCCTTGACGGGCCGCACGTTGGCGTACAGGTCGAGCTTCTTGCGCAGGGCCACGATGGGCGACGAGTAGCCCTTGACGGCCTTGGAGGGCGACTGCACGGCGCCGAAGAGCGCGCCGTCGCACTCGGCCTTGAGGGTGTCGACGGTCCGCTGCGGCAGGGCCGTGCCCGTCCTCTCGAAGGTCTCGAAGCCGGCGTCCAGGTCGACAAAGGAGAACTTCAGGCCCAGCGAGGCGGGCAGGGCCTCGAGCAGGCGGCGGCCTGCGGGGATGACCTCCTTGCCGATGCCATCGCCGGGAATGAGGCCTGCGGGAAGAGAGGCGCGTCAGTATTCAGAATGGTGGGGCTCTCGTTCGGGGTGCCTCAGCCGGGTGCTTCTGGGGGTCGCATACCGATCCTGAGAGTTCTGGCAGCCATCTTGGGATCAATTGGCTCGTGGGGATGGACAGATCGTGAAAGGCTGCTGGAAAAACCTTGCCATGACGGCAGACGGGCGGCCTGTGTCACTCTTGCTTCCCCAGGGCTTCTTCTCTGAAGATCTCAGCGGACGTGGGGCCGAGCGAGTCCGGGGTCGGAGCTTGGCTCAGCCTAGTTCAGGGTCCCGTGGGATCATCTCAAAGACCCTGCCCCTTTTGGCTAGAGGTTTTGTCTTCGACGCAGTAGATGCAAGCACACTGCGAATCTTTTATTGCTACAGATATTTGTTCGTCTCTACAATAGCCCTCGCTTCTGACCCCTTAAGATACTCCATTGCCGGGACTTCCTGTGCCTGTTCAGCTGGTGTACCTAGGTAGGCCAAGGAACAGCCTGCTCTTGTCTTAGAATTCCACCCAGAAGGAGTGTTGTCCAACATGAGGCGTCCCGGAGGAAATTGTTTGCAGAGGTACACACACACTCATCCAAGAGGAGACTAACCTGTGGGAGATTGGATTTCCTAGGCAGACCGTAGCAGATCATTTCATAGGAAATTGTCGCAGACGCCAGGGCGGCCGGGACACTGAATCCTTCCCAGCAGTCTGGTAGGCATGTCGCACAGACGCAGCTAGAGCCATGGATGGCGCCGGCGTGCTGCGTGGTGGTGTAGTCTAGACTACTACTAGCCTTCCAACGGTGCGGCTCAGGCCTCTGGTAGAAGCCCAGACTACACTACACCTTGGAAAGCCTCATTCGATGGCATCTTCGTTCATGCCGACGGGACTTGGCCCCAGGCCCATTTCGGTACATATGTTCAATTTTGATTCTCGGGTCATGTCTCTGCCCCTGTCGTCTCACGATTAATCGGGCCTGTATACAGAGAGGCACAGAGCTCGACTTGAAACGGCCGACCAGACAGATCACCATGCCACCACTGTCAGCCAAGTCAACCTTGAACGTCTTTCTCTCAACAGCCTGTCTCATCACATATCCCACAGCACGACGTTGCACTCAGGGCAGGGCACACTTGTGGCCGTTGAGATGGCCAGCCGGTCCGTTCGAACGGCCTCGAGGGGGCCCAAATGAGGCAGCCCACCCAGACCCCTTCTCGAGGACTTCTAATTTAAACCACCCATTCCCTTTTCGGAAGCGTGATACTGCTTGTTTGCCAATTACGTACGTACGAAGCACGGGTTACCGAGTGAGAGAACCCAGTGAGCCCAGAGAGGCCAACGAGTGGCTCTCACTTTTGCGGTGTGCGCAGCGCGGGTTCTGAAAGCGCAGCACAGCCAGAATGGGGCAGCACGGCAAAGCAATGACTTGGTCCGGATGAAGGTGGGAGCAGCAGAATGCGCCACACTTATTTTTATCCACCTCGCATCTTCCCGAGGCCACCAACGGCGGAGGTCGAGTTTTGGGGGCGGGTGAGGGTGAGGGTGAGGGTGAGGGTGGAGGTGAGGTCCAGAGAAGCCGTGCTCCAAAGGGACCAAGGCTCGTGAAAATAATAATAATAATAGTAAGATGAGGCAACTGGTTGAATGTTTCTGCTATATTCCAAACAAGCCCTACGAGCCCTGTCGGTTCAAAGTGGGCCCTGCGACACCCCTCCTGTCATTTGTCTCATACACCCTCACCCGCGCTGGTGCCATCCAAAATCAAACCAGACAAGCAGACAAGAGCCCGTTGTTGGCCATATCAGACCGTTTTGTCTCTCTGTCTGCCTGTCTGCCTGTCCACATCTTTGTCCCCAGCATATACCCGCCCAACCCAGCACGCTATATCGCATCGCATCGCATCGCATCGCATCGCATCGCATCAAGTTTGGTTCCCTCAAGGTGGCCGTTGTCTCAAGGTAGACTACATAGCAGCCCCCAGTATCGATCGATACACGGACGGATCGGCGCAGCTGCAGTGCAGCCCCCGCCTAAACCCTTGGATCCCACGCTATAGCTGCACATGCACCTCTCTTGACTCTGTGCAGACTCCAGACGCGTTCGCCTAGCGTCAGGAGCCTCCCGCTCCCGCGTCGCAGAAAAAGGGGCCAGGGATCCGGGCTGGTTTGATAAACAGCCAAACAGCCCTCAAGACCCGGACCAGAGGCCAGCCAGCCCTTCTCTGACAAAACCACAACCACAATTCGCCTTGCCCACACGCCGCCTCCCAGGCAAGGAGCTCACGACAGCTTCGCAACGGCTGAGGCCAGCTCACTCACGTCACCACCCCCCCCCAGGTTTCCTCTCCAAGAGCAACCGACCTCCGAGCAGACGCTCCTCACACCTTCCCGCCACAACCGCCAAGATGAGCGTCAGGAACCTCCGGGCGATGTTCGAGAACAAAACTCAGGAAAGTCCGCCCGACCGAGGGCGATCACCTGGTGTGTCTTCGAGTACAAATGAATCTGCCTGTTTGTTTTGCCCCTCTAATTTGCTCTCGCCCTCCCGTCCATCATTTGCACATTGCTTGCCTCTGCCCGCCATGGCCCAACACTCTTCACCCAATGTAAACAATAGCACTCTGTTCGAGCGCAATATTGTGACACCATATAATGCTTTGCCGACGTCTCCGTATAATATGGCCAACGACACATGAACCCACTGCTAACTCGATCTCTCCGTTCTAGCCGGCACCGAGTCGCCTCGTCCCCTCTCCAAGGTCCGCACAAGCTTCGTGGCGATCGAGAAGGATGGCCGCATCGGCCTCCAACAACGGAACCCGAGCGAGGCGTCCAGCATATCCGGGAGAAAGCTCAGCGGCGACACTGAAGCGGCGTCTTCAGTTGACTTGGACAACAACACCAGTACAAATGTCTTCTCCCTGACGCCTAGTCGGCCAGAACCCGTCAGAGAAGTCGCCAACCTTGCCGGCAGCGAGGCGCCGCCAAAAGGCCTTGCCGAGTCTCCACAGATTAAAGAAAACCCCGACGCGAGGAAGTCAGATTACGGCAGCCACCTTCGCAAGAGCCAAGGTGTTGGTGACCAAGCGCCAGCAGCTCCAGAGGCAGTACCCGCAGGTGCAGCACCCGCAAAAGCAGGGGCAGGGGCAGGGGCAGCCGCGCCAGTAGTCGTTGAGGCGAACAAGACAAACGGCATCAAGGCTGTAGAGACACCGGCAAAATCCACACCAGCAGCACCAGCATCGGTACCAGTACCAGCACCGGCGCCGGTAGCGGTAGCGGCAGCGGACGAGGACGCGAAGAAACCAAATGGTGTGAAGGCTGTGCAGACGCCCGGAAAAGGCACACCCGCAGTGTCTGCAGGAGCTGCAGGAGCGAGGACAGCACGACATGCAGCATCAGCCGAACCTGCACCAGCACCAGTAGCACCTCCCAGCAAAGTGACCAGCAAACCAATTGTGAAGTCACCCAACCCAGTGCCACAACCTAAGCCCGCCGCCAAACCTACCAACCCCATATCTCACCCACCCACAACACCGAAAGCTGTCGCAAAGCCCAACACCGAGAAGAAAGCTGCCCCAAGTGTTTCTCCTGCGGGCTTCGTGAAGCCTAGGCCCAAGTCGCCAACACGCCCTGTCAAGCTGCCACCCAGCCTTACTACTCACACTACTGCCTCCGGGTCCAGGACAAGGACTTCCGGAAGCGCACCTCCATCCTCCCATGAAGGCACAGCCCGCTCGACAAGTCGTTCCAAGGCCATCGGGAGGTCGTCTTCCGCAGCGGGCAGGCAACGACCTAGCATTGGACCTCCACCCAAGCTGCCGGCCAAAGACCACCCAGTCGTGAAGAAGGATGCCAAGGTGGATGAGGGCTTCCTTGCGAGGATGATGAGGCCTACCCAGGCGAGCGCCTCAAAGAAAAACGAGAAAGTGCCAATCACGCCTCCAAGAAGACCAGCAGCAACATCCAAGAAATCGGCCAGCGCAAAGTCTGCTACAACGAAGAGGCCGGTGTCCAAGACAACGTCTACCACGACGTCTGCAGCTCCGAGCCCTGAGAGGACCAAGAAGGAGTCCTCTGCAGAGAGAGATATCGCAACCGTGATTGAGAGGATGTCGGTGGCGGAAAACGACGAGGATGTTCCCAGGACCCCTGAGCGCGAAGCGACAATACTGGAGGAGCTGGAGGAGGAGAAAGCCGGCGCGGAAGCTGAGCCTCCCAGTGAGCCAGAGGTGGAGGAAGCGGCTGCACCTTTGGCCAATGGCGCCGGCAAGGGGGAGACTGATACCGGGGCCAAAGGCAAGACTGAGCAGGCAGCTGGCCAGCCAGAACAGGAGGAGTGGTAGGAGTGGTCGAGCTTGCCAATGAATTTGATGTTATTCTATTCTCGATGTCCATGCCACATGGGGGTCACGATGCTAGGGAAGCGATGGGTTTGTTTCATATGATACCTCAAGGAGCAACTGGGAAAAGTACAATAGAAGTCGAGATGTGAGGAAATGGATATATCCTTGCCGTTCTTCTGCCACCGTTGTCCTCGTCGCCATTTCTGTGACTTGTGGCCTGATCATGCCGCTACAGCATGACAGGTATGATTCGACTCGTTGACGTCGTCACATGAGGTTATGCTGGTGATCTCGACCCGGAGTTCACAGTTACAATACAATACAAAGTGATGAATTTTGCCTCGTGGACCGGTCAGTCTTCTGAGTGGATGTTTCAATGTGTCTTGTTTATTTCAGAGACTATGTTACAGCGGTGGCTGCTTTCTGCAACCGTGGCAGTCGATGTTATTCGATTCTGGCCTCCTCGTACATGCTTTCTCTGCTCAAGATTCTCCGTAAGAGAAAACTTTGGCCTGGCGGGTACCCGAGCCCCCGGGGACCTGCTCTCGCCGGCGCCGCCCATGCTCATTCACAAGCATACGCTTCTTGGACGGACCCAAGCCCATGCATACTATATCGTCCGCTGGTCCTCGTCCGCTGGATCTCGTCCTCCTCTCTTCTGCACCTCTTCATATTCTCCACGCGCCCACCTCCCACTTCTCTTACCTCATACCCGAGCCCTCCGCCCCATCAGTAAGGCGACACGCGCGCCAGCAGCAACCCCCCGATCTCCTTATCCAGCGCCTCCCTGATCTCCAACACGCCCTTGTCGGTGGCGACGAACATGCACTCGCCCATCTTGAGCCCGTCGACGTACCCGCTCTCGAACCCCCTCGCGACGCGGCGCAGCCCGGACAGCTTCAGGGTGATGGGCCGCTTGGGCTTGCTGATGGACTTGACGTTGCGCATCACGGGCTCGTCCCCGACGTACTTGAGGCCCAGCCACAGCCGCCGCGTCGCCACGTTGGCCGTCGTCACGGGCTCCGGGACGTTCGTGAGGAGCTCCTCGGGGGCCGGAGGGGAGGGCCCCGCGCGCGTCACGGACGACACCAGGCCGGAGCGGTGCAGGGCCAGCGCGAAGAGGAGGTTGTATTTTGTGTTGGGGAGCGAGGTCAGGCCCAGCCGGGCGCGGGAGGCGTTCTGGAGGTGCGCGCAGGCGTTTGCCACGCTTAGGATGCCCATCGTGCTGGTGGCGCGTGGGTGGGGAGGTGCTGAGGTGTTGTCTTATCGGAGACGCAATGGGAAGAGGGAGCGCTCTTCTGTAGGAGCGGCCCCTCTTGCTAAGCTCGTGATAGGATCTCGTTCGGCCTTGCGCTCGCGGGTGGTGGAGGAGGTGGCCGGCTTGCGGACCGGGTGATCAGGGTGTCTGGCGGGATTTGTTGTGGCTTGACCATACGGTTCGATGTTGTCGTTCTGGTGGAGAAGTAGCGCCGTCGTCGTCGCCGTCGGAGAGAAAGTCTCTTCACCTGGTAGTAGGAGAGTAGATGTCACGATATTGACCTTACAACAGACCCGTCAATGCCAGTATGCAGAGGCCGCGATCGTCTCCAAAATTTCGGGAGCCCTGCGAACGCACAGGCCACCATTGATAGCTCCCAGAAGTATCTGCCCAAGAACCCGCCGAAGCCTACTATCGCCGAAGGGTCTCTGTCTGGAGCTAAACCCCCCTGCTTCTTTGCTCCCGTCAACCTCCAAGCCCCACTCACCTGCCCGCTCACCCTGCTTGCCTCCCCCCAACCTCAACCCAGCCATTGGCCAACCACGAGGCGGTGCCGCCCCGACATGAGCACTGCTAAGCGCCCAACACCCTCGGCGGCGGCCAGTCTCGTTGCATTCCTGCAGCTGTCCGTGCCGGGATCGTCGCGACTGATGCGAGGTGAGGCGGGCTCTGATTTGAAGGTTCCAGCGTTGCACATGCCCGCTAGCTAGTGCGTGCATGTCCTGCGGCCCTCACAAGAGAGTTGCATGTCCCGCAGTGGGACCCGCCCCGAGGTGACGTCCGGAGCAAGCTGAGTGAGTTCGCTTTCTTGATAAAGCTGCGAGCGAGCGACGTCTGCATACTTACCTTTCCCCCCTTATCCCTTCACAATCTTTTCTCTGGTCGCGAAGATTCTCACATTTGGTCTTGCTTGTGCTTGTGGTTCAAGCGAACACCAAAGCCCCCGGATCGTTCTTAATCTTGCGCGTCGCGATCGTTCCTCCTCTGCCAGCAGTGTCGGATTATTATATAAAACAGAGCTTCTTGCCCACTCCGCGACATGGCTCTTCGGCCGGGGGAAGAGAATGTGGCTACGCTGTACGTGCAGACAACGGCGTCAAATCGGGGTTTGATTCGCAAATGAGGGGGGGCTCAGGATCGTGCTCGGCGTGGCTGACAATCGTGTGTGCTCACCCACAGCTTCGGCGATGTCCACTACTTCTACGGCCCGCCCACCGACTCACCCCCACACCACCGCTTCGACAAGGGCTCATATGTATACCTGTTCGAAAATGCAAACGAGAGGAGGGCGCGCATAGAAATAGCAAATCATGTCGGCACAGAAGATCAGGATGCATTCGATGGGTGTGAGTTATGACCCGGCCCTGGCTCAAGAGCCAGGTAGGATGAGGACTGGCCCTAGCTGACTTCCAATCTCATAATTGCCAGTCTTGGACAAGGTCCATGTCACATACTCGTACAGGCAACACTGCATGGTCAACCTGGCAGTCGGCGAGGTCGAGGGCCACGAGGAGTGGCACCTGCCAACATACGACCCTCACAACCAGAACAAATACCACTACAAGCTTCACTCGCTCGACATCTACTTCTGGACCCAGAATGACGCCCTGTCCTTTGTCAATGGGATCAGGCGCGTTCTGCCGCCCAACCAGGTCGACGTCCAGGACGAGCCCGGCCCGCCATCACGAAATGTGCAACAGCACTCGGTCGACGTCAACCCTCTCGTCCAGAAGCTGGAGAATGCCGCCATCTTCTCGGATGCAAAGATACCACCCCCGCCACCCCAGACCAACGGCCGAGACAGCAGCAGCAATGGCAACATGCCCTCATTTGCACCCCCGCCGCTGTCAGCCGTGACCAACGACGACGACGAGCACGACTCCAACTCGGCCAAGTCCCCGGCCAGCTTCGTCCCCATGCCCTACAATCCCGCCGCCCCCGCCGCCCCGGAGCAGATCCGCCACCGCGAGAAGACCCCGCCGCCCGAGGACGGCGACCTGAACCCCCTGCAGGCCCGCCTGGCCCAGGACGCGGGGACCCCCTTCTCCCCGGGCCTCGTCTCCGGGATACCCGCGCACATGACGAGCCCGCTCAGCCCGGGGATCCCCCCTCCGCAGTTCGGCACCGCGCTGCCCCCCGGCGCCCCGAGCTTCCCG